>APFE030073739.1:57549-213157 GCA_000404065.3 Pinus taeda | reverse complement strand
TAGTGAAGGCAACTTCTTTTCACTAAGCTCCATCATCTTGTTGCATTTTCAACACTCCCTCTCAACAAGATATGGATTATCTGCAACCCCTATCCTGTAACTCTGGAATGTTCTGCATGCAACACATCTACTAGGTCCACTTGCTCCAACAACACTTGGAACAAAAACACTCCCAATTGACCCCTCCATTGGGCTAGGAACATACTCTGATGCTAAAGCTCTACCTGCTGCTGACAAGTGCTCCCTGCCTAACATCTTCCCTACTGCAACATATCCATGCATCTCGCACCATTGCACACCTCTCTGTGCCACCTAGCACTGTGCAAAACACTTGTGTCTCTCGCATTGCTGCAGCCTGCTAGCTATGCACTGTCCTGGGATTCCCTGCACTTTCGCTCTCTCTACCACTCCAGCCACATCTTTCTCTACCCAATCAGTCAGTTCCTGCTACTCCACATTTGGGCTCCTGTAGCAAGGTCTCATCCAAGAGGTTGGGTACCTCAAGGATCTTGCCCCTCCTCCTTGGGACGATCACTCTATATCGCCCGACCTCCTACCTAGAGTTATGGCTGCATGTGATCCCTCAGCCCACCTGACTTGAAGTTTCCCCCTACTGGAGGTCTCTGCATGAGTATATGTCTCTACTCGATCTCCTCTCAGCTTCCCCAGTTGTGGTTGCTCCACAACCTCCTGAGGCTACTGCACCAATCGTGGCTCCTCCACCATTGTCTGAGACTTCTTCTAGCTCTGCATGTTGAGAAGTAATATACCCTCCCTCTAAACCACCAAGTCTCCATCAGTTGCATTACTGCTCAAGGATTTACATGCATCGTGAACCTCAAGAGCATATAGGTTCTTGACCCATGAACCAATCTGCTTCACTTGTCTAGTGATGATGTGTCTAAGGAAAACCTTTCCCTTACTGAAGACTACATCATAGCCTCTGTCTTCCAGCATCGCGATCGACACCAAGTTTCTCTTCAGTCCTGGTACATACTTGACATCGGTCAAGGTAATTCGAGATCCATGCTCCCTCTGAAAAATAATCGTGCCTACACCTGAGACACTATACTTCTCATCATTACCCCACGCTATGAGTATCTGGAGATCTTTCTCCTCTAGAAGGAACAAACTTTTGTCGTCGGACATGTGGAAAGAAGCTCCACTATCAAGAAATTAACCGCTTCCCATCATGGATGAAACCATGCATGCGAAGAGTGTGAAATCCAACTCAAACTGTGAAGCAAGTGCCTCACCTTCAGATCCTTCCCCAGATCCCTTCTTGGACTTCTTCTTTGGGCACTTAGTAGCATAATGGCCCAACTCATGACAACGAAAGCATCTCACCTTCGACTTGTCAACCTTCTTCCCATCATTGGAAGGACTGGATTCGGAAAGAGAACCCTTCTCCTTTCCCTTCTTTGCCTTACTCGCTAAGTCATAGTTCTCCTCATCATGCATAGATGAAGAACTCTCTTTGGTGCGCCATCTGATCTCCTCCTGCATCAAATACGACCACAATCATTCCCAATTTGACAATTTCTCCCTTCCATTCACTGAGTCCTGGTAGCTATGCCAGCTCTTAGGAAGGCCAAGGAGTGCTAGACTAACCATATCCTCATCATCGACAGTCACCCCCACACTTCCCAGCTCATCCCAACATTGGATGAACTTCGTGAGATACTGGGGCATACTGTCTCCATTCTCACACTTAGATGTTTCTGATTTTATCCTTGAGCGCCATTCCACCAGCTCAAAACTCAATCGCTTCTGATCTAAAATTCGTGAGAACAAAGTATTTCTCGTATAGAGATCAACTGTATGGGCATTCACCGGATATCTCACCTTCCAAAAGAAGGATGAATCCAGAGGCTACCTGGCCCGATCACAGACTCTGCCTAAAGAAATAAAATGTAAACACTTTCTGAATAATAGATCTGATGATCAATACATCACTGGTATCATGTAGAACTTCTTCTACAAATAACCTCACTCTGATACCATGTAGAAATTTTGAATAATATGACACATATTCACAGAGATTATCTCGATTATACACTATTGCGGAATACATGCATAATACATAACCTCCTCTACGTTGATCATCAATTTACAGAAGTAGAAACAATAACATGCACACATATAAGCATCAATCGCACATATCAACACAGTATTTTCCCGGGGAAAGCATCTCGCTAAAAACCCCAACTATCTGTATATTATATTGATTGAGAACATGTAACAATACATAATACAATACTCCTCGCAAGTACTCAGTACTATCTCCACCTGTTACACACAAACTAGCTCAGATCTGAATCAATCACTGGCTCAAATATCCTCCGCTGCTTGCCTGCCTCCACTGCGCATTCCTACATAGAGAATGATGAGAATGGCTGAAACATTCACGTGTTTCCCTTGTGTAACACTGTGCAAAATCATTGGCATACTCAATCCCACTGATTGTGCAAATCATATGCACAACTATAGTCACAACTGACAGTTGTCTTGCCCTTTCACTCACCTCTAACACTTGTCTCCATTCAACTGTCCATGCACTGAGTTAACTGATGTATTCTTCAGTTGCATTATGAGTTAATAATTAGTGAATTAATTAATTAATTCACACCACTCATCACTAGTCTATTGGCCAGTTAGACTAAATACAACTAGTTCAACTAAGTCAAACTAAACACAACTCCATTAACTGCTCATCTAACTCCACAAAACTCAACCACTTGAGTTCTAACTAAAGTCCTTCATGCAATAACTCAGTCAACCCATAGGTAATCACGTGATTCCTTCAGGCAGTTGCATGTGCCACATCTGTAGCTCCAACTGAAGTGCTCCAAGAGAATAAGATAAAGTTTATAGTCCAAATATTATTATGAACTAATAATATTTGACTGTTTCTATTTTTACCTGGCAGTCTAAAAATAGAATCTGATCACACCACTGTGATCCAAAAAATAGAAGTCCATCTATTTTTCCCAACATGACCAATCATCCATAAACAACATCATGCAACTCATAGACCATGATCCATATGTCTAAAAATAGACTTTGCGGCAAAACTTGCCTGCGGGACCACTTAGTGGAGGCAACTCCTTTCCACTAAGCTCCATCATCTTGTTGCATTCTCAACAAGCATTTCTTGTTGCACACTTTTCAACACTGCTTTCGGTTCACATACATACATATCATTAGTTATTTTTATTTCTCAATATGATGCACTGACATAACATTTCACACTGGTGCGTTAATTTTACGTCGACGCATTGCACTAGAATGTTCAAGTCAATGAACACACATAATTATAATTTTTTAATATTATGCGGTGCATTTGGTAAAAATAAACACACCGGGAAGTTACTTTTACCAAACACCTACCGCAAAAATTGTAATTTTTAAAGTGGTGTATCGTGGAACTTCACGGCCCGTTGTGTTTCCATTTACCAAACACACCAAATAATATTAAAAAATTATGGCATGTTAACATTACACACCAATTTATGATGCACCCTATAAATTTATAGGGTTCACCATTAACGGTGCGAGTCAAATCTCTCAAACGCATCGCGTACAGAAGAAAAAATCAAAAGAAATGCATTCTTTTACTTAATTTTCAATTCTACTCTGCTAAAAATTTAAGTTAGCAAGAAATATAGACATTACCTGGACATTTGCTTGTGGAGGAGGCATGGTTGCCATGTAAAAGAAAAAAAAACAAATTTGACCACCATTTGAAAAAAGTTCGAAAGGCACGCAATGAGCAAGGACGAAAGGATGGCAAGCAAGGGAAGCATCGATGGCTAGGCACTTCACAGAGGCAAAAGTAGCACTGGTGCTTCAAAGCTCTACAACACTGCAAATGGTAAACAATAATTTTATAGTCAACAAGTTTTTCTTTATTTAACCCTATTTTGGTGTGCTCGAGTACTAGACGCACCAGTGTGGATTATTTACTAAGCGCATTGCAATTTTTTAAATTAAAAGTGCTACCATGATGAACCATATTATTTACGCACTAGAGGATATAAAAACATGATTAGCACTGATGCTTTGTGGGAGTATAGCATTGAAATGGTGAAAATGAATTTTACGACCAAATTTTTTTAAATTTAACCTTTGTCCGGTGCTATTGAGTAGTATATGAACAAGTGCTCCATTATCACCCAACACACCACTATTTTTAAATTAAAAACCATGCAATGGTGCACCATGTTTTATATGCACCGGGGTGTTTGGAGAAGATCATAGCACTGGGGCTTCATTGGAGTATAACAACAAAATGGTGAAAATAAATTTTACGAGTTGTATAATGGTCAAAATAAATAACGGTTTGGTTTTATTGAGTAGTATACACACTAGTGCACCAGAGTTACACTATTTTTATTTATTTTTAAATAACCCTTGAACATTATAGGATTTTCTATTAAGCACTGGGTCGTACAATTCTATTAATGACACCGATGCTTATTATATGAGTAGCACAATGATTTGTTAAAATTAAAATCCTTTCCATACTGCACCATGTTTTTACGCATTAATACTTTCATAAAAAGGGAAAGCAATGGTGCTTTATGTGAGTATAGCATCGAAATGGTGAAAATAATTTTTTCAAACAATAATTTTTTTTAAGTTTGATCCTTGTCTGGTGTTATCGAATAGTATACACATTATTGCACCTTATATACGTAGTGCACTATTGTTTTTATTTGTATAAAAAATAACCCTACAACGGTGCACCATTTTCTATTAAGCACAGGGACCTTCAATTCAATTAACGACACCGGTGCGTATAATATAAGAAGTGCACTACTATTTTTAAATTAAAAACCCCACAACGGTGCACCATATTGTTTATGCATTGGGGTGTTCATATATGGGTTTCGGATCGGGGTGTCATGAGAGTATAGCATCAGACTAAGCAAAGTAAATTTTACGACCAATTTTTTTAAATTTAACCCTTTTCTGGTGCTATCGAGTAGTATACACACTAGTGCACATTATTTACTTAGCACAATGTTATTTTTGTATTTTTATATAAAATAACTCTGCCACAATACACCATATGTTATTAAGCACATGTGCATATAATTACAATAATGCACCGGTGCATTAATGTATTATAGACACACCATTAAGACGCATCTGCTAAAACATCCACCCACCCAACTCTGCTAGTGACCTTGACTAAAAACGGATTTTGGGGCTATTTTATAGGGGCTTCCGCAAAAACATCCACTAAAGGATCTTTTCCTTATAGTGATATACCATTGGAAAAGTATCGACGAGGAATATCCAACCATGCTATCCATATGTTCATTAGGATATCATAATCTTGTGAAAAAGTCAATAAAATTCAAACCTATTTGACTTCACTTAATGATGACATGCAAGAGATCTCACTATAATACCGCTTCCTTTAATTCATGAATGATATTGTTGTTTCCTTGTTCATTCCTTTCGACATCAGTGATACTTGTTGTCATCAATGACAAAACTATGTGCAACACAATTATTGTGGAATGTTCCTAATTTCTCATGACCCTAGGTGTCCAAATACATCCTCCTAAGTTCAAAGAAATTATATATAGAAACCCTATAAAGAGGAAGAGACGAGATAGAGAGCATTTCTCAATTATGCAAGTGGATTTCTACTAGAACTTCCTTTGTATGTGAGGTGAGAAAATCTTGTAGTGAATTGAGGGAAAGGTCATTCCAAGGATTTGGGAGTAATGCATCTGTATATCAAGTTATAATTAATTTTCTATTATTTTTGATTAATAAAAACATTTGTGAATTATGTCATATATTTCATGATTTTTTATACGTATGTGGATTTGATTATTATTTGTACATGTCAACTTTCCTTCCGCAGAGGCAAAAAAATTGTCTTGTTTGGTTGTGTTGGTATATAAGGATTGGATCAAAGAGCTAGGAGCAACATCTTTGAGTTGAAGCAAACTCTCCAAAGTGGTTTGCAAGATTTGCAAACATCACTAATCTGCATGGGTTCAAGTATTCATATTCTATCTCGTTTGATAAGATGAATAGTATGTACTTGCTTTAAATCTTGAGAGTTCATGTACCCTTTTCCACACGTTGTCTAATAGATCTAAGGGCAAGATCCATGGAGAAATAACTCCTTATCGTTTGAGAATATTTTGAAGTAGCATAATGTCAATCAACATACTAAGAAGTTGGCCAACTTAGTATTATAGAAACAAAAGATGAAGAGGAAAATCTAGAGCCAACAAACAAGGTCACCCCATTTGAATAATTGTACTCAATCTCCTCTTTTTTGAAATGCTTTTTTTCAACATTAATAGTGACATAAGATCTAGTTCAATGTAAAATACTAATAATAAAAATTCACACAATAATTAGTAAATAGAACTTGATTATAATATCATTTTTTACTCTCTTTTTTTGTAGACAAAGAAACTAGTACTACACTACTAGCTCGGTTTCCCAAATAAAAGATGATTAGTTAGCCACATATATATTTTAATCTTACTTTAACTTAATACAAAATCACAAAAGAAAACTCACATACCCCAAATGAAACATTAAATTGCAACTTAATTCAATAATATAAATAATTATAATAAATTAAAAAAATACAACAAACAATATCATATAATTAACCATAAAAATTTATTTACAAATTACCATAATAATATTAATAAAATATACAGTATCTTACTACATATCCAATAATAGAAATTATTATATTAATTTTTAGTTTATTTTTGTTAAACTGCCATAGATATTTACTAGACATTTTTTCACAATATATCCTGATATAATATATTAAAATTTTGAATTTTACATTATTACAGTTTTATTAGAATTTTAAATTTATAGATTTAATTGTAATTGGTTCATGCATGTGAATGAAAATTATGTAGAAAAGTAGAGAATGACAAAATAAGCTCATGCAAAAAAAAAAACACAAGATATGCTCTATGGAAACCCTTTCAGGAGAAAACCCAGTTGGAAGGTGAGGTTGCTTCACTCTCTTTATCTATCTGGAAATATGGTTGCAGGTACAAAGAAGTAACGGTTGTGGTTCGTGGGATGCTATAGTGCACAAATCCTCTCTATATGCTCTACCTCCTATCTCTCTTGGCTATCTTTGCTCAGTGATGGAACAAAATGCTCTTGAAAGAATGAAATGCGTCTTCCCCCTAGTGGCCTAGTTATAACACAACCCGATAGCCTACTAGTGGTTAATTTTGACCACATAACCTCTTAACTAGAGTTACAATATAGACTTTTCTAGAGTCTTTTACATCATAAACATGTGGATAGCCCCTTTTCCATGAATAATGGGGGTTGGCGCGGCATCCTCCCGAATTATAAGTGTGAAAACAAGAAGGTCAACTTCTAAGTGGCATAGCTTTTGCATACAGAGTCTAATTGACGCACTTCTTGTGCCATTAGAAAGATATATGTGTGTAAAATAGCATGAAATGATGTTGCACTAAAGTGAGAATTTTTTACCCCAAAAAATATTGTTCGATGCCTTAAAATGCTCCGGAAAGGTTTTAGACCCAGTTTTGCCAAACTAAATTCCACTGATAAAAACTGCCCCGTGAGCTGATTCCTCCAATTTTTCCATTCCAAATGTATCGACATAAATGACAAACAATATAATAATCCAATCCAAATTAAATTTTATCATTTAAAAAATATCCTATTCAAAAGATTTAAAAAATAATCTATTCCATTATATATTTAACAATAAAATTATTTTAACTGACACATGCAAGAACAATCATTTGATTATATATTTAATAGTAAACTTGTTTGGAGTTAATTTTTGTGTTACATTAACTAAAAAAAATGCAATTTCATCATTTTGTTGTTCCCCTGCAATTGCACAACATTAAAGAAAATTTTCACATGAATAGTTTCTTTGGATGACAATAAACAACATTTGAATTGTCAACACAATCGCATCATATAAACCATTTTAATAGCGGTTTATAAATTATTTTAAAAGTGTCGGGAAATGTCACTTTTTTAGATCAATGAATGTCTTTCAAACATGTTATTTTAACATTTAACGTATTGACCTCAAGTTTCTTTTTCTTAGCCTAACTTTTCAAATTTGAATTATTGGTTTCCTTCGTCGATTAGTTTTTTAAAACTAAACTTTGATGGGTTATTAAAAGGTAATTCAAGAATGGCTAATTTCGGATGGTTTTCAAAATGAGTCTCCATTACATAATTTATATTTACTCATGTGATTATGGGACATATAGAAATAATGTTGCTAAATTATATACTAGGAATAAAAATTACTCTTCGCTTGAGGAATTATTTTCGAAATTTAATAATAGAAGGGGACTCAAAAACAATAATTTAAATGATTAGAAAATTTTAATATTGTTTACATTTTTCTAAAGTATGAAGTAATTAGCGATTTCATATTAGTTTAGTAAGTGTTGTAAAGTTTGTGGATGGAATCATGATTCTTATTGTATTTTATCTTAGGAAAAATGGAAATAGAGTTGTAAACAAATTAGTTAATGATGGACTCAACTTTATAATTGATATCTTGGACCAAATATGGACTCAAGACATTCCAAATTCTCTAAGAAGTATATGTTAAGAGATTGCAAAAAAAAACCTTATCCCCTCAGCGATTGCCAAGTGTGGGATCTATGCTAGATTCTAGATAAATAGGAAAGTTGGATAACAAAGTTTCGTTCTTAGCTAAGAATATGGCAAGCATCATCTTCACTCCATTCAAGACAAGGATTCACAACCACCAATCCAAATGGACTCTCCTTTCATATAACATGACCAAGCAAGCCTGTATTTCTGTTATAGTGTTTTATAGTGGAAATGGTGTAGTTCTCACTGTTCGTATTTGGAAATATGTTTTTGTTTGTTATGTCTTTACTTTAGATGAGAGACTTATACCATTGGCAATCTACAATGTTAAAATTTTGATACTATGTTATCGATATGGTCTTCCATGTGGCAAATCAGTAGCTTTTGGACATCTATTATGTATCTTTTCTTCTACAAAATAATACAAAGTGACTGCTTAACTTTACAAAAAGACAAGATATAATATTTAATGTAAGATATAATGTTGATAATAAAAAAAATCAAGAAACTTGAGAAACTGTAGAACTGTAAGCATCCAAGAGAGATGAAATAAATTATACATAGTTTATAGTCGAAACAAAATTTCAATATGGGGAGGAAATGGAGGAGTTGATGATGGTTTAGGTAGTGAAAATAAAATGTAGAGCTTTACATTGTAATGAAGGAGTTGATATTGGTTGTCAGGAAGAATTAAGCTTTACATTGTGTAAAAAGAGTTGATATTGGTTTCAGAGGAAAAAATTGAATGAACTTTAATCCTTAACATACAATCATTAACCTATAGCCCTTTACATATAGCCCTTAACCCCTAGATCCCTCAAACTCTACTTTTAACCATTTGCTAAATTCTTTATTTCTTAACTATTAACCCATCTCTTTTAGTTATAACTGTCAAATGTTTAATGCACACATCATTAACCTTACCCACAAATGTTTAACATACATATCATCCACACATTAACCTTTATCCACAAATGTCTCGTATCATTAACCTTAAATCATAATACTATATTAACAAATTTTGTTTTACAATTTACAATCATAAATATAATCCTTAACATATAAACCTAAAACCCTATACCATAAACCCATATTTCTAATACTAAAATATTAATAATAAACTTTTAAATATATAAACCAATTCTCAATTTTTTTAACTTTTAAAATTTGTAATCCTCAAACATTAAACCTTTAATCAATAACTCTAATCTAATAAAGAAAAACCCTTAACTCTAATTCTTCTCTTTTCAAACGTTGAAGATCCCTCATCTTCAACAACTCAATAGTTAACCAAAACATTTGTCAATAACCTAATAAAACTTGAATAAACTTAGATCTCACTAATTTAAATTTGAAAAATTATAATAAAGTACACCTCAAAACAATCCATTAAAATTTATGGAATTAAGCCACCATGCTAACAAACACATTACTTAAACCCTTAACCTTATCCATGGGATAATGCATGGTTCTGATCCTCATGAGGTTTTACACCGAGGCATCATGTGCAAGCCCCTTTGCTATCAAAGATACCAAAAAGATTATTGGGTTGGTCATTGTGATCGACTCCTCTCGGAACAAAACAAGAACGACTATTTGATAAAACAATTTATTCAAATGTTCATTCAGTATGTATTTCACGCAATATGCCACGTGGACTTTCCAATTAGGCAGGGAGCAGATCTTATAAATGGAACCTTTGTCCGTAATATTCTTCATTTGAGCCCGCGCATTTCTTCTTTCTTCACCGCTTTAATTTCCTCGCACGAAATTTCTTTTCACGAAAGCATTCCTCATGGCCACAGCAGTAGATACCAGGAGTCCGCTGCCAACGTTTCAGCGCACTCCAGTTATCATGGCGGCAACAGTGGATTCCAGTCCGCTGCCGAAGTTTCAGCGCACTCCACTTACCAAGCATTCGCCTATCTGGTAATCTCTCACCTCCAGTGGCAACTACTAAATATTCTTTTCAGAGCTTTAGCGGGATCAAAGGGGTTAAGGATCGGTTTTTCCAGTTAATTTTGTCGTCGATATTGTTCGATGTGTTTACATTTTTGTTTAAACAATCATTTTTTTTCCATTTAATTTTGTCATCAATATTGTTCGCTGCTTTTAAATCTTCGTTTAAACAATATATTGTTTTCATTGAGATTACGGTAATGTATGAACTTGCATCCACGTCAGTGCTTTTAGATTCAGTTTTACAGTGCCGTGAAAAAGAATCCGATCTTTCTTTCTTCTAATTTTATTTCTTTTTAAGTTAGAATTCGGTCGGTCTGTATTGCCTTTTACATTATTTGAATTTTCAAATCTTCTTTAAGACTTCTGCTGATGACATTTAAAGTCCTGCGATGTACAGCCTCAAGGCTTCTCGGGATGCTGTAGACGCTGAGAAAAAGAGTTTCCAAAGTGACTGCGTGCGAAATAATGGTGAAATCAAAAGTTTATTTTAAATGCATTGGTTTACATTCGCAATTGCTGGGAAATTAGTCCTTTTAATGAAGAAAAAACGTTAAATTGATCTTAAATGATTTTTAAAGATCAGAAAATAGGAGAAGCTTGCGATCATATTCAAGGTTTTACCGCTGATTTACAAACTTTGGAGTCTGGACATCTAATTCTTTGTGTATTTTGATTCTTTTATTCCGAAGCATCAAAGATCACTAACCTCGGGCTTCAAAAAGAGAAGACATCAAAGAAGTACGTTAAATAGCACTGCATTACTAGGAATCTAACCCATTACAAGATAATTACTGATAAAATTGTTGCTTGATCAGTCCAAACGAGAAAAGGAAAGTAACAGCAGAAAAAATGTCATCAAAGAAAGAAAGTAAAGATGCCGGAAAGAAAAGATCCAAGAAATCCGAGGACACGGACATGCCGAAACGTCCTGCCACGGCTTTCATACTCTTCATGTATGGAATTGAAAGGACTTATGGTTTTGGAAGCTTCTCTTGCCCATTATTTTGTTTAATGTTAGTAAGTAAGAAGAGAATATAAATAACACATAGAACTCATTTGATGAGCAGGTCGAGATTCAAGGAGGAATTGAAAAAGGAAAATCCTGATATTAAAAGTGCCGCCATGGTGACTAATCCATAATTTCCTTTCCTTTCCTTTCGTTTTCATTCGTCTTTAAAGATTGTGAGAACGAGCTCCTAAAGCCTGCAATTTTGCATGCATTTGTTAACACGAATTGCTCTTTAATTTGCTGCATTAAGCTGTCCAAATCCGCGGGAACGAAGTGGAAATCAATGACGGATGAAGTAAGTTTCATCCAATATTTAAAAAGCTGCTTTGCTAATCAATATTTCCACGTCTTTAAAAGCATTAATAAGTTTAATCTTTTGCTTATGTGTCATAAATTTTGAGCTTTGACCAGGAGAAACTTCCCTACAGCAAACTAGCTGCAGAAGAAAAAGCAGCCTACCAGACAAAGCTTGAGTCATACAAAAACAAGCAGTCTACCGAGGTATGTAATTATTTGCTTACATAAAATGGCTAGAACAATGGCATCCTTCTCAATCCTCAAAGTCCCTACTCTCAGGTCCTCAAATTACGAAGTGACTTCTACTGCTTGTGCTTCGTATGAATGATAGAAATGTACATGAACCTCTGTTTCTGCTCTGCTCTGTGATAGGATAAAGAAAAACATGCTGCTAATAGTGGAAGTGATTCTAAGGCGACTGACCCGAACATGGTAACTGCGGCTTAATCCATTGTTAGAAGCACACTAATAATAAAACTCGCTTCTTATTTCCAATGATACTAGCTAAAAAAAGATTGTTGCAGGAAGTTGTAGGAGATAACATGATTGATATGCCGTGAGTTTCAAGATCATCTCTACTCCGAACATCATTTGATTCCAAAAATCCGAGCGAGCAATAGTAGTTACATGAAATTGCAGCAGAGTATTCAGCTGTAATAGTTGTGCTGGGAATTGAAATCGATTGTACATAGCCAACGTTCAGTGCTTTCAGTTGCTTTACATACTGTTTACTGGCTACGTTTTGTCTATATTTCCATACAAAGTATAACATTCGAATTCCCAATGACAAGAAACTATTCTAGTTTTCCAAGAAATGTATATTGTACCTCACGTCTTCCATGAATAAATGTTTTATTTGGCTTTGACTAATCTATATTGCAACCTCATCTGTCGTGATTGGTTACTTCAATATATTTTGTAACTTTCATTTATTAATTATTTTGAGGATAGTTAGTTAATTCAATATCTATAACATTCATCTATTAATTATTTTGAGGAAATTAAGGTGACTTCAAAATGTGAAGAGAGCGTCAGTCTAGTCGTTTAGTAAATATGTACCTGGAGTTACAGCACTGTTATTAAAACTAAAATTAAAGAAATACAAATAAACGAGCGATTCAAACTTGTGATCATTCGGTTGGGTGCTAGCAAAGCAACCAGAAGGTATACTTAATCTTTAATACAACATTCCTTAGCAAGTGTTTCTTATACTCAGATTACGGAAGGAAAATGACTAAAAACAACCTTCATAAATTCTGTAACAAACTAAACTATATTTTTAAAATATGATTTAACAAACTTAACCGTGTTTCGAAAACATAACTTTTATTTTTTATTAATTTTATCTCACTAACTCAACCGTATTATATATATATATATATATATATATATATATATATATATATATATATTATTATTGAAAACTCTTGAAATTAAAAAAATATAACATAAATTTATATTTTGAGAGAAACTCAGAAATTTAGTTGAATTGGCCATCATCATCATGAACGGGCAATCATCATGTTATAAAATGGCAATCATCAAGCTATAAAATATCATGTTGAATTATGAAAAAATATTATTGAGAAAAATAAATAAATATGTAGATTTCAAATTCTTAAAAAAAAATCTATTCGTTCATTTTCATTTTTAAAATAATTGAATATATAATTTTAAAATCTTTTAAAAATAGAAAAAAAAAAAATTAATTATAAAAAGCTTACACATTTCTTATAACTAAAAAACTTAACCATTATCCCTTGAAATCGTTCAAGATTCTAACAAATCTCAACCACAATCAATTAATAAATAATTATAAATTGTTTTTAAAAATTCAAATTTGCAGGAGAAAAAATATTTTATTTATTAAAATAAAATAAAATAAAATAAAATTAATAAATTTCCACTTAAAAGTAAAAATAAATTTAATTATATAGAAAAACTTTTACGTTATTAACCGCTCTCAAATTTAAAAACATTGCATATACCTTTTTTAATTAGTTAGACCTCTTACATCTCTTCACAATAGATGCAACATCTCTTTTATAGAAATAAAAATATATAATTTAAACCAACTACACATTTATTTAGAAATAATTTTTAAATATTTGAAATGATGGTATATCATTATTTGATTTTTTAATTATTTTTTTAGTTAAAAAATCAAATAATTATAAGGTACTTTAATAAATAACTCATTTTTTTTCCAAAGGAAAAATTGCAATTTTTTATTAAGTTGAAAAATTACATATAGTAGATGTCCAAGGCATATGTATAACTGTTGGCCCAGTACTAAAAACATAATAGTAGATAAGTTATGGCGATCATCATTTCCAAAAAATAGTAAATTATACAAAAAATCACCTCGTAGGGCGTATCGAGCTAGATCAGTCTGTAGAGCCATATATATCTATACATAGAAATTTTACAAAAACACACAGTTGATAAGTAAACATGTAAGAGAAAATTTTTAGGGCTTGTCCACCCTATGATATGCTTGATCTATATATGGGCGATGATAATATTGGTACTGTTCAGCACCATCCTTCTCCTGGATCATCCACAAGCCTCAGGGTAGTATCGTGGCCTCCTTGGAAAGTCTATCAACACTCTCGTTACATTCCTTGTAAATGTGTTGACATGAAATTGAATTAAAATTTGCTTTGAAGGTGACAACTTCATCCAATATGTTTCTATGTGTATGAGCATGACAAAGATTTGTGTTGTTGAACCAGTTTCTAATGATTTTAGAGTCCATGAATATCTGTATGTTTGTGCAAGCATGTGCTAAAGAAAAATGCAATAGATGTCTAAGAGTAATTAGTTCAACAAAATTTTTTGTTCCCTCCCCCAATCCAAGCTGGACTTTATATGAATGTTTCTCTGTTATATGCAAAATGAAACCGCCTCCACAACCATCAGGTTGGGCAGCGCCAAAAATGACCATGGGTGGGTTTTGTTGATCGGTCTAGGGGAGAGAGTGCGCTGAGTGGGGGGATGGACAACCTCTGAGATATCGTGGTATGCTGCCATTGCTCTTGTGATGATGAGAGGCCATCGGGCCACAACTCCATTGAATATGATATTATTGCGGGTAAGCCAAATGGTCCAACATAGGAGTAAGGGTAAGCATAATTTGTTAGTGCCATGGTAAGCAGCAAACCAGGAGTTCCAGGCTTGCATAGTACACACCAGTGCGGTCCATAGATAGATCTGTGGGTGAGATATTCTTTTGTGGGTGTTTTTTGTTTAGTAGAATCCACATAAACGGTCGACCCTGATGAGGTGCTTTCATTGTCCATAGATGGCGCCACCAGTCCTGTAATTCCATTGGTTTGCGATCCATTAGAAGAGAGAGGTAGTTGATTTTCGGGGTGTATTTGCCATGTTCTGCCAGGTCCAAATAAGTTCATCTTGGTCCTCTTTGATACGAACATTCAGTTCGGTTAGAGCATTTAAATATCCTTCCCAAGATTGCTACCATTGTTTAGGGATGCCGATATGGTGAGCTAGTAACCAAGCTTGCTCGAATAAAGAATTGTGTTCCTGTTTGCTATCTGTGCAACCACCTTAATGTCCCTTTGATGTAAATGGTGTATTAGGTTTGGAGGGAGCTGATATCTGTTTCCTCCCCCGATTCAAGGGTCCATACTGATGCGCACTTGATTTCCATCATTAATTCTCCATGTCAGGCCCACTCTAATAAAAGGCATAGATTGCAGTATCGCCTTCCAAACAATAGAAATTCTAGTGCACTACCTGACTAGCATTTGGACCCAATCCATTATCTACTGAGGCCAGACATATTTGTGGTATGTGACAGTTTTTCGAAGATTCTGTGTAGTGAGGAGAGTCTAGCCCATCCTTGTTGCTAATTCTTGTGCAAAGACAACCAGATCCTTTATGCCCCATCTGCCCCATCTTTTTAGTAGAGCTATATTTTTCCAACCAACCCAAGCAAAAGCTTTCCCTTCTTTTTGTCCATTCCAGAGGTATCTATAGCATATCCTCTAGATGCGAGCAAGAATTCCTTGAGGGATCCAGGCCAGTGACATCTAGTACATAGGTGTGGGCTCTAGAATAGATTTGATGAGGATAAGGCATCTGACTCTGGATAGGAATCTATGGTTCCAATTTGTCAATCTCTTTTCTATTTTGATCACCAACCAGATCTAGTATGTAATCTTGTAACTATGTATTTTGATCCAAAACCCCAAATATTTTAGGCCATTTGCTAGAGGATGAGTTGGTATGGGAAATACTGAAGGGCAGATCTATCTTCCTGAGGGGAGGTGTGAGAAAGAGTGATAGTTGACTTTGCTTGATTTGCTTCCATTCCTGTGGCATGTGTGAATAGTGATAAGATTTCAAAGAATGTGTTGGAGTCCCAGATGCTTCCATCAAGAAAGATAAGGACATCGTCAACAAATAAGAGGTGAGTGAGATAGTAGAGATCACTCATTTTCAACCCTTTAAGCCTACCTTCCCTTTTTGCTATTGCAATGAGCCAATTGAGGCCCTCCATCACAATCAGAAACAGAAGGGGAGAGAGAGGGAATCCTTGTGAGAGGCCATGCTCCACATGAAAGAAATGTGAAGTTGATCCATTTATGAGAACACTAAAGGATGTCGAGGTGATGCAACACATGATCCAATCCGTGAATGATGATGAGAAGCCCAAATGGATACAAATCATTTTTATGTAGATCCAACTAACCCAGTCTAAAGCCTTTGCTAAATCAATCTTTAGGTTAATGCCTTTCAGTTTTTTAACTTCAATAGAGTGTAATGCTTCTTGGGTTGTGCCAATGGCCTCATGGATCTATTGATCCTGTAGGAAAGAAAATTTCTTAGGAGATATATGGTGGGAGAGAATGGGGCATGGCCTATTTGTGATGATCTTAGCAATGATTTTGTATAGAGAGTTGTAGAGAGAGATAGGTCATAAATCATTGAAAGTTGTTGGGGAGTTCGATTTAGGGATCAAGGCAATAAAAGTGGAGTTGATGGCCTCATTCATTTTATCGGTGATCCTGCATTCCTCAACCACTTTGAGGAGATCTTGTCTTATAAGCTTGTAAAAATCCAGATAGAATTCAAAAGACCATCCATCTAGTCCAAGATCCTTTTAAAACCTTTCAGGGTCCCTTCGAGTTCTACAGAGGAAATTGGAGTAGTAATCTCTTCTGCTAAGTCCATATCGATGAAATTGGGGAAATGTCCCACCAAACGAATAATTTCCACAAGATTTGCAGCAAGCAATGCCTTCTAGAGGTGTTAGAAGTGAGAGTTCCCCAAATGTGAAAGTTGGCTGAAAGTATTAGTTGTACCTCCATCATGCGTGGCCATATTCCAGATGGTGTTGGAGATTTTTTGCCATTTTGCATAATTCTGATAGAACTTTGTATTCTCGTCTCCAGCTTGTAGCCAGATCACTCTGCTCTTTAGGTGCCATGTTTCCTCCCTTTCCTTCAAGATTTTGGATCATTGATTTTCCAGGTTGATAAGATGGGACTTTGATTTTGCTGATATGAAGCCCCTATTCCAGTCATCCAAGACTGCAGCCAGTGATGACTCAATAGAAGCAAGGGTGTTGTCATCATTCAAGGTTTTATCCTTTGCCCATTGAATAGATAATCTCTTGAGCCGAGAAAGGTTGTAGCAGAAACCTTCAGCCAGGGAGTGTCCCCTAGAGGGAGGGTTGGCTAACTAGAAATCAATGATTAATATGGAATAGGACAAATCCTGTAGCCAGGTTGAATTGAATTTATAGGGTGCCCTGGGTTTTTTTGGAGGGTCAGTGATTTCCTAGAAAATAGGGGAGTGATCTGAGATACCTCCTAAGCCAACCCATTGTATGTAGAGAGATAATTTATGTAAGAGCAGGATATTGATCAAGAATCTATCCAATCTCCTGGCTAAGGCCGCCTCTCCCACTCTCCTATTTCTCCATGTGGGCATCAGTTTATTCATGGGGATATCAGTCATATGGGAGAGTTTCAACAGCGCTTCCATGGTTTCAGAGAGTGGGTCCACTTGTGCAGAAGAGCCCCAATACTTGCCATACCCTAAGGAGAAATTTAAGTCAACTCCAATGATGAGATTATCCAGAGAGGTGATAGAGAGGTTTAAGAGATGATTCCAGAAGGCCTCTCACCCTTGACAGGGCCCATATACATTGATGACCTGGAGGTCCATGCCAAGATCAGTAGAGAATAAGTCTATCCCGATGAAACCCACACCTCCCCAAGTAGCCAAACCCCCAGATCTTCGGGATGCATCTAGGGAGAGGAAGGACCAACTAGGCTTCAGAGATCCCAGGATTTGGGTAATACGATCCACCTCACCAAGGGTTTCTTGTAGGAATATGTGTCAACAAGCTTGGATTCGAAAATTCTGTGGAGGGCTAGCTTTTTGGGTGAGCTAGCCATGCCCCTATAATTGAATGAGAGCCACTTCATGGAGGCAACTATTCATGGGTGTTCAAAACTCTAAGAACCCGATCCAGGGATGTTTGTCTACATGAGACCACCTCGGGCCCAGCCTATAGAATGGATTTAGAGAGGAAGGATTTGCGGCCACGTGGGGGGGGGGGCTTGTGGGTTAGAAAGGGGAGGGAGAGGCCCAATATAGAGTGGGAGGGGGAGGATTCATATGAGAGAGAGTGGGGACGAAGATTATATGTTTGGGGGGGGTTAGATGGGGCAAAGGGTGGAGAGGGAGGAGCAGAGGGGGTTTCAAGGGGGAAGGATGGGGAGGTTGTAGAGAAAACTGGCTGATGGGTGGTTAGGGAGCAAGGGATGGGAGGTAGAGTGCCAGACTTATCCATTACATATGCATTATGAGGATGGAATGCAATGCAAGCAATAGAAGATGTAAAAACAGGGTGGGAAATTTATGGATTACCTGAGGAGTGTGTTGCCTCTACTGCTACCCTTGATCTAGTCATCAGTGGAGATGGTGGGCGAGGGGTGTTGACTGGAGCCTACTGAGCCTACTGAGCTGTGGTTTCCTTCTTGGTCGGAGGAACTGCTGATGTTGGAGTCTTCTCAGGGATAGCTGCAGTAGTCTTACCCATTCCCCCCCCATGCCCATAGGCAAATCAGGAGACTTTCAAACCAGGGGGAATTCTTTGAATAGATGCCCTACTTTGTGGCACCAACGACACTTGAACAACACACCTTCATAGTCTAGGATTTGGATCCTTGTGAAGTTCTGCCACTGTAGGGTTATCCTCTCCTCTTAACCTTCCTGAGTATCCAGATCCATTAGAATGCGAGTAAGAGTACGATTCTTTGATTGTATAAAAGACTTGTCATATTCTAGATAGGTGCCCAGAGTATTCCAATATGCACAAATACCTCTTCAGACTAGTATTGAAGGGGTAAACCAGGAAATCTTACCCAAAGGGGTCTTGCCCGAATCTGCTCTCTTTCTAGGTCAAAGAGTGGACTCCATATTTTCAGCAAGATCGGGGCCATTTCTATGTGCCAATACCTGGCAAGCGCCATGTTTGTATATTATTCTAGGGAGAAATGGAGCGCGAACCATCCTCTGGGTAGGATTTGCACCTCAGGTAACTCTTTGAAAATATTACCCCAGATCTCTTTTACCCATAGACCTAGTCGTTTTGTAGAGTAGGCTCTCCTATGAACCCTACCCACCAGGACCTTGTCTGTCATGTCTGCAACTTCCCCCATGGTTAAGCCATCCCCAAATTTTATAGTGAAGTCTTTCTCGAAGGCCTTTACGCACTTGATTTTCCTTTTCTAAGTTCTGGGTGCAGTTGGATGGTCTTGCAAGGGATCAACTGGACTTATATTCTCTTGCTGAGATTGGTGTGCCGTGGACCTTACCTTGATAACCGGGGCTTCAAAGCACTCTGATGGAGGAGCCAAAGAAATCGTCGTTGTGGAATCGATGGGGGGGGTCATGATCCTGGGGTTGTTGTACAGGATCCATAGGAGAGTCGTGACTCGGGGGAGGGGAAGGGTTTGCCAAAAAGAGGTGGTCCACTGGAGGTGCAGGTTCAAAGGATGGGGACAAGGGCGTGTAGGCAACCAGAAGCTAAAGGGTCCCAGGAGATAGCGGGGGCCATTCAAGGGTTGAGGAATCGATGGATAGAGTCACAATATGGAGGGTTGATGCAGACAACCCAGGGAGTGAAACAACCGGAGATGGGTTCGATAGCAATGGAGCAACAGAGGAGTGCTGAGGAACTAGGGCTGGCGTAGGGTTAGGGTGCCAAAAAATAACTTGGTCGAGGTAAGGGTCATGTGAGTAGTCAACCATTTTGAGGTCCATGTCATCCATCCTATAGCTAGAAATGGAGATCGTAATTGTTGGATTGCGAAGGCAGGAGCGTAGAGAGAGGGCAGCTGGTAGCAGAGGGAGCCAGCGATGGTCAACGGGAGGTTACGGTTGTCTTCAGTTAACTCTATTCCCTACTAGGGTAAATCGCCCAGAGCTCTACCATCGAGTCAACCACCACGAAAAAATCAAATAACTCATATTACTTATATATAAAAAAAACTATAAATTAAAAATATCTCTAATTTTTATAATATTCTCAATCTTTCAAATATAAAATTTATATCTCAATATTTAATAGCTAAAATAGGTTTATATCCCTCATTAAATTTTCAATTAAAAATAAAATAACTATAATGTATTTCAATAAATAAATCAATTCACTTTAAAAAATAGAAATATAAATTAGAAAAGATTCTACATGATAATCTTATTTTAGATATAATTATTTATTATGACTATTTACATTATAATTTAATATATTATATGAAGTGTATAATATATAATGTAATTTATAATATATATATATATAAAATCAAGATAATGATTGTGTGGCTTACAAGACATCATCTAATAGAAGGGGGTGTACCGTTAAGTCACTCCTTGATGTGAAGGTTATGGGCTCGAAACTATGTAGGAAAAAATCTATCGATGTTAAGAGCTGGTGCGTTCCAAACCAGGTGTGATGCAAAGTGATTTTGATGGCTTAGATGCCCTTGAGTTATCATTTCTCAAGCTATAGATCAATCCTAATATAATATTTGAAAAACTCAAACACTTTGGGAAAAAAAAGATAATGATTTTGTGATTAGAGATGTGAAAAATACTCAATATCCATAGAAATATCATCTTCATAAATTACATATACAATATGAAGAATAAATATCTTTCCTTTTCAAACATTATTATTTCTTAAGTGTCATAATTATTAACAAAAATATTATTTGTGTTAGATATTGAGAAAAATTGTACCCTATAAAGAAAGAGAAAAAATATTATATAATAATATATATATTATATATTATATATATAGATAATATATAATATATATATATATTATATATATATAGATATATATATAGATTATATATATATAGATATTATATATATATATATATATATATAATATATATATATATATATAACTGAGCTCTAATTTTATTACACACAATACCCTACTTATGAACATTATCTTCATTACCACAATACTAAGACCAATTATTATTATTATTATTATTATTTTGGGGGTAGGTAAGACTCATGGGGGATTTGAACCAGTGACCTATCACACGGAGTGCCTTAATAATGCACGCATTCACCATCAATCCAAAGCCCCATGGGCAATACTAAAACCAACTTATTCATAAATAAAATCAAGATTAAATTTGGCAATAAAAAATCACAGTCAGCTTGGAGTGGTAGGTGCAGGGGAGAGGGGTCATTTTTTTTTATCCTGGTGGAGAAAAGGAGGATAACTATGAATGGAGTCTTGGCCAGCTAACTAACAATATGGTAGAAGGCTACGCCTTGTTTCAAGGCTTAAATATTGCTCAAAGTAAAGGAATTGCACATATCACTATAATTGGGAATTTGCATAAAGGAATTGCACAGATCATTGTAATTGGGAATTTGTAGAAGATGTGCAATTGGTTGTTGTTATATCTTGAATTTGTAGATTGATGACTAAATTTTAGTTAATTTCAATGTTTCATCTTCTAAGAATGTTTAACAAAGAAGTTGATAGCTTGGCCAACCAAGCATGCAAAAGGGGGGGTGGGGTCTTTATGTTTGAACTCTCAAATCAACACTGCATCTCTCCCATGGGATTGTAAGTCTTATGATAACTAGGAAAATAAGACTTTGAGATCATTGCTTGAGGATATCAAAGGATAATCAAACTTTAGAAAAAGGTAAATGGAGGTGATTTTGAGTAGATCATAGATATATATCTCAAATTGGAAAAGGATGAACTTATATGTGAAAAATTAAATAATTGATTTAAATGTAGAGAGAATAAGTGTAGATGGAAGGATCACCATGGACAAAAAATGTGATCATTGTATTTTAGATGGTTGTGCACCATTGTTAATCACTACAAGGAATTAGAGCATAAGAAAGTGAGAAAGAATTAAGAGGAAACAATATGGATATATTGTAAACATCCACACATGTACCATTGATTACTGAATATGAACAAATGATTGCATAGTGGTTTAAATTCCTTAAGAGGGTTTTCCACTCCAAAAATTGTATTCATTACACAAATAATTTTATATTGGTGAAGTATTTAATTGTTGTATCATTTTCTTATGTTATTATATTTTTCATTCCTTCCGTAGAATGTTGTGCACTTTGAGATTATGTAGGCCAATGTTTTAAAATAAATGTTATAAATGAAGGAAGAACATATGATGAGTAAAACTATAGCAAGGAGAGTGGTCATTAGCAACTTTGGAGGAAGAGACAATTCCAACAAAAGAAGCACTAAGTTGATTTATTTAAGGAGGAGGCAACTCCAAGATTATGAATGGGTAGGTGTTACCTAGATCTATAAATAATATTTCTAGAAAGTAAGAAGAAGATGACACATTAAGGAAACATATGAGTTAGAAGAGGTAGACGAAGTGCTCATCATGATGAGAATGACGTTGTAGATATGTTGTGAAATAGGTTGGTCTAGTTTAAAATTATAGAGACAACCTGAAAGAAAAGAACAATTACAAATGCAAATGATGAGAGTGAAGATGAATGGGAACAAGATTTCCTAAAGATAATAAAATAAGAGCCCAAATTGAAAGAGGATGGCAATATATATATCAAAAAATTGGGAGAAAAGAGGAAATTTAATACTTCTAGATAGTATGTGTTTCAATTCTAGGTGAGTTGATGCATTAGATTGTAGATATTCACTAATAATTTGAGAACAATTAGGATGAGGATCCAATGGAAGTGAATTTTTCATGAATATAGTTGAGTGGAGCCACATTAAGATGGTGGGAAAACATGAAAATGGATAAAATAAGTGTAGTACCCCTTGTGTTAGCTCCTGATTTTGTAATCATTAAATAAAATAAAGTTTTTAACTACTGTAGTGTTCAATAAACAAATCCATGATTTGAGGGAGAGATGAGAGTGGTGTTGGTTGGTGTAGTTAAATTCCCACCACCAAACAATTGGAAAAGACATGACAAGGTATAGGAGATGCCCATTTTCTTCCATGCTTCCATGACGTGAAAGGGAGGGGAAGCGAACAATCTCATGGGGGAACCACAAAGATCCTAGAGGAAAACGAAAGAACGAAAGGCAAAAAAGAGGACTCAAACTATAGGATGTGGGACAGACAAAGTGAGAGAATATTGGAGAAAGGGTGTCGTGTGTTGGAGAAGGTCTGTTGATATTGATGGGATGTAATTCCTAGTATTGGTGCATTAGAGTTGTTGGAATGTGTGTGTCTAAACTTGAAAGATTGGTGGGAGGCTTAGATGAGGAATTGGGTGATGAGTGCTTACTGAAAATGGATGATAAACAACTATGACTCTTTTGAGTGGATGAACATGTAAAATCCTAAGAGTTGAGCTGAGAAGATACAAAGAAGATAATGAAAATATTTTTAGAGAACAAGAATTGCAAGAAAAGGTAAATGCTATAATATTATAGATCCTATCAAACCTACAAAGGTAGAAACATAAGAGCTTGGTGCCAACTAACTAGATAGGAACAAGTCCAAACTTAGCATCTACGAGCTCCAAAGGAAAAGGTTGGATACCAATAGGGCAGGAGGAAGAAAATCACGGAAAAGACATAGGCATGTAGATGAAGGCACAATTCTATTCAACACTTGAGAAAGAGAGTCAAGAATCCCTGACTGATCATTAGATACAACAGTTAAGAGACACCAGTGCCAACAGAAAAGGAAAGAAAAATATTAGGTGCTAGATGAATTTAAGAAGGAAAATCCTCTTACATTTTGATTTGAGTTAGAATATTAGTTTGTAGTGCTAAGATCTCCCTCATATTATAAACAAAATGCTTTCATTGTGCTTAAGGATTCATCATTTTTTGCAAGTTAAATAATATTTTTTTATGTTAATTTTAAGAGAAATGTAACATAAACCATAAATTAAACAACAAAATAAACATGTACATAACATAATAAAAAACACATTACAACAAGCACATGATAAAGGAGTTCACCCCTCCTGGGCTACGTCTCCTTGGTCCAACTTCCAATGGCTTGGGCCTCTCTATTATGTTGAAAAGTGTAAAAATCTGTGTTTACAATGCTCAAATTCTTATGAAACCTGCTTCAATGAGTCCAAAATACTAAAAAATGGCCATCTAGCCTTTTTTTGCAACCAGTTTGGTGGAAAATTAAAGGAGTTATGACTTCTCCTAGTTTCCCCACTATTCGTTCCACAAAATTCGCGTGGCTGGCCATATTCTATCGGCTGAGTATTATCGCAAATTGCAGTTGGTAGAAAAATGATGTCTGGTATATGCAAGACTTTGCCCTGTTGCAATTTGCAATTGTGATATCGCATCACAACCCGATACCTGCTGGGGGCTGATTTCTGTAATGAATTCCCTGTTGCGAAGTGCGATTGCGATCGCATCGCAACCTGATACCTGCTGGGGTTCGATTTCTGCAATCCCTTCCTTGTTGCGAAGTGTGATTGTCGTTTATTACATTGCAACCCTGCCCTTGCTTGGGGCCAATTATTTAACATGACCCACTTGTGACATGGGATTTGTGATATGTGGGGACCAATGGCGGCCTACCACTTGGCGGCTCCTAATTCACTGAAATACCTTGCCACATCATCCAATCCTACCATGTAAGCAAGTCAAATATGAACTTTGGCTTGCTCTAACTTCTGCATATGAGCTTGGATTTGAGTGGCATTCACACTGTTGGAATCAGAACGATGAGCTCTCCGATCTGAAGCTAAGTTTAACAAATTCTGACACTTTGATTTTTTAACATAATTTTGAGTACCTAATCACTCCTCCCCAGTAGAAGCCTTTGGGACCCCCAAAGGATCACTTTTAATTGTTCAATAGGTGAGGGTACAATTCCCTCACCTTTCCAATCTTGACCCATTGATCACTAAATTGGAACTTGTGATCTCCACAATTCTTGTCATGCCTCTCTGTGTACTTGCCTTTAACCTTTTCAAGCTATTTTTACATTGTTGATGTACCATTTAGAGTCATTCAATGAAATCTTTCACCTTGTCCATGTTACCATCAATAACAACATCCTTCTTATGTAGATGATACAATACATTATGATGCAAATGGTAAACAAATCCCTCCACTTGATTCCTTTGACTCAAGCTTGAATATACATCTTGAAAGTATGTATTTTTCTGAACATAACTTTCATGTAAAACAAAATGATTCTTGAGGAAATTAGTTATACAAACTTTAGGCCTATAAAGTACATCAACAAACTTGTCGCTTATACATTTCTTATACCTTTTGACTGAGTGGAGTAGAAGAAAACCCATCCAATGGAAGTTCCTTTGTCGCTGCAACTTAAACACTTTATCATTGAAAATTTCTGAATGAAAAGAAATGGGCTTACCACATTGTAAAAATACTGCGCACATGGCATAGTCACATACAACAACCTGAAACTTACATGATTGTCTCAAGTCTGGAAAATAAAGTACTAGAGTCGTATTGATATTTTGTTTTAAAATATCAAATGCCTCTTGTTATTTGCCTCCCCACTGGAAGACCTTTTGCACAACTGCCAATGAATGCAAATGAACTACAATAGAAGTGAAATTAAAAAAATTTCTCCTCTAACATTGAGCTACTCCCAAAAAACCTCTTATCCAAATGAATATCTTGAGTGTGCCTGCGTAAATTGTAAGTAGAGCAAAGACATCTGTGGCTTCAGTGGGATGTATGATTCTTTCACCTGTGTTTGCAGGAATGGAGTCAATACCACCACAGACTGTTACATCATCAATCTTGGAGAGGTCTAACTTTAGCTCACCTTCTCCACGTCCCACATAGGCTACCAGAAATCCCTTGGGAACCTAAACACACTTGGAAGAACCAATTTCATGGCTCAAGTACATCAAATAAGTTTTATCCAACATATACTTTGACATATTCATAAACAAATTTTCTTGACATACGACATCAAGTATCTTTTCCTCACACATGACATGTTCATAATGAAATTTTATGAAAATGAAAATGTCATCCAAATAGGCTATCCTATCTAAAAATGGCTTCAACACATCTTTCTTCATATGCATAAAAGTAGTATAGCAAGCCATTCAAACAAACCTTGTCTAGTTTTGATTCTCACCTTCCCTATATGTCCTTTAACAACTCTACTTCAATGAAAACGACTTCTTGAATCCCATTCAAGGAAATGCTTACCATTATTCTTGGGCACCAAAATGAGAGGTGCACCACATGGTAAAGGACAAGGCTGAATGATCCTTTTATTCAACAATCCATGGATTTGCGTCTTAATTTATGTGCTTTCCATCATTGACATCTTGTACATGCCATTTTTAGCAAGAAGACACTTTTGCTGCAACTGTAACTCAAGTTGGATTCCCCTCTTGGAAAGTAATCCCTTTGATTCATGCAACATTTCATTAGATTGGTTAACAACATACACCAAATCAGTTTTCAAATTTGAATTACAACCGTCAAATGATCAAATGCTTCATAATCAATATCATTCTCGGGTTTGATCATGAGAAGCATAAAATTCTTGCTCAAATTCACTAGTCTTTTCATCTGCCCTGCATTAACAAACGAAAGATTTGTTTTCTTTCTATGACCTCTCACAATATATTCTACTCCATTTTTGAATAAATGATATTTATTTTCATGTTGATGGAAGATATATTTTTTGTCATAAAGGTACGGGCTACCCAAAATGATGCCACAGATATCTAATGACACAACGTTAAGCTCCACTTCATCTATGAATTTTGCAGTGATTGCAAATTTTAGTTTACACTTTCTTGTAACCTATAATTGCACATTGTCACATGCCCATCCAAGTGGATATAGTTTATGATGTGGAACAATTTACAAATTTAAAATCTTGACAATGTTTTCTGAGATAATATTGGCTTGAGAGCCAATATCAAATAATGCATCAATCTTGTTATGTTTCGATATCACCCTTATATGAAATAGTTGCATTCTCCTCTGTTCATTTGGAGTTTCATTATGTGAGTTTGAAGAACTAGTGCTGGCAATGGATTCCATTCCGTGAAACCCTATGGCTGTGATTTGTTTTTCATTACTCAATTCGGATCCCAAATCCTCTTCTTGAGTGATTGCAACTATCTTTTATTTTTCCTTATTGTTGAATTTCTTTGGTTTCATTTCGGGATGAAGCTTCCAACAGTGAGCTTTATTGTGACCCTCACTAGAACAATGTTTACATGTTGTTTTCTCTCCTTCCTTTATAATGGATGCATTTTTCTTTCCCTTGAAACCATTTTCTTTCTCTTTACCCTTAAATGGATTTTTTCTACCTTCTTCTAAGATATTTTTCGCTCTTGCCTCAAGATGAGTGGCTTGCACACACACATCATCTAGATTATTGGGATTAAACATTAATATAGTATGTCTAAGGTAACTGTGTAAACCCCCTATGTACTTCAACAAAGTGTCCTGTGACTACAAATCTACATGTAACATTAAAGACTTTTTTCTTAATTCTTGGGTGTAATCTTGCACATTTTGACCTTTAAGTTGTCTAAAGTTCTTCCAACTCATGATGGCTTTTTGCATATAAGCTAGACGGAAAAACTGTCTTTTAATTGCAAAAACGAAATCATTCTAAGAAATAGAGATCTTACTGTGTCTTTTAATCTCCTCTTGGGTCTTTGATTCCCACCATACTAGTGTTGCACCCTCCATTCTCAAGGAAGCTAACTAAATCTTTATGTCATCCTCTTGAAGGTTTTGAAGCCTACAATAGACCTCCAACTGATGAATCCAATTCAAGCTTCTCTACATTCAATTCACCATTACACATGGGCAACTCGAATTTAACATCAAGTTTTATAAAAGGTGAGTTACTAGTCCTTTTTGAAGAATGATGATGAGTATAAGTAAGGGTTGTATTAGTGGAAGAGTGTGAAGATGCTTATGAAGAAGAATATGAAGAAGATGGTAGAGAGGTTGGAGGTTTGTCTCCATTCCCATTGCCTCCTCCTAAAGAGCCTTCTACTTTGGGAGGCTTGGAACTTTCTCCTTGCAACCTTCTATTCCTCTCTTCATAGAGGACCTTCACAATCTTTGTCATATGAAAGAAAGCCTTTCTGAGGTCTTCTCGTCTTCTATCATGTTTGTAGGTTCTCCTTCATGAGACATGATATTTGGAGTCTCAACTACAACTTGATGTTGAACTGGTGTTGGAGATTTTGGTAACGTTGCTCTTCTTCCCCTTGACCCAACTTTAGGTCTTGCAACCAGCTTTCCTTCACCTCTTTTGAGTTTTAACTTTGTAAGCATGACATAAACTTCCAAACATTTAAATCCTTCTTTCACAAATCAAAAACTAGTGCTCTGATACCAAATTGATCTGAGTTAGAATATTAGTTTGCAGTGCTAAGATCTTCCTCAGATTATAAACAAAATGATTTCATTATGCTTAAGGATTCATCAATTTTTGCAAGCGAAATGAAGAGTTTTTTATGTTAATTTCATGAGCAATTTAACATAAACTAGAAACTGAACAACATCATAAACATGCACAGAACATCATAAAAACCACATTACAACAAGCACATGATAAAAGAGTTCACCCCTCTTGGGCTACGTCTCCTTGGTCCAACTTCCAATGGCTTGGTCCTCTCTAATATGCTCAAAAGTGTAAAAATATGTGTTTACAATGCTCAAATTCTTCTAAAACTTGCTCCAATGAGTCCAAAATACTAAAAAATGGCGATCTAGCCTCTTTTTGCAACCAATTTGGTGGAAAACTAAAGGAGCTATGACTTCTCATAGTTTTCCCGCTATTCGTTCCACAAAATGCTCCACATTCGGCATGTTCCTACAAATTAGCCCCAAAAATGATCTAACTGGGCAAAAATTTCGCGGCGCAACAGGCCATATTCTGTCAGTTGAGGCTTATCGCAAATCACAATCGATAGAAAACCAGTGTCTAGTATATGCAGGACTTTTCCATGTTGCAATTTGCGATTGCGGTATTGCATCCCAACCCAATACTTGCTAGGGGCTGATTTCTGCAATGCCTTCCCTGTTGGAAAGTGCGATTGTGATCACATCGCAACCCGATACCTGTCAGGGGTTGATTTTTGCAGTGCCTTCCTTATTATGAAGTGTGATTGTGATTTATCGCATCGAAACCCTGGCCTTGTTTGGGTTTGATTCTTTAACATGACCCACCCAGGACATGCGATTTGTGATATGTGGGGGCCAATGGGTGCCTGCCACTTGGTGCCTCCTCATTCACTGAAATACCTTGCCACATCATCCAATCCTGCCATGTAAGCAAGTCAAATCTGAACTTTGACTTTCTCTAACTTCTGCAAACAAGCTCGGATTTGAGTGTCGTTCACACTTTTGGAATTAGAATGATGAGGTTTTCAATCTGAAGATAAGTTTAAAAAAATTCTGACACTATGATTTTTCAGCATAATTTTGAGCACCTGATCACATTTCATGAAGAGGTGAAGAAATCCAAGGAAGCAGAAGCATGGTTATTGGTAATGAAAAGGTATTTTAGGGTGCATAATTACTCCAAGAATATGAGGGCAAGGGTATCCATTTTCAACTTGAAGGGAAAGGCTTATATCTGGTGGGAAGACATGAGGAATTTCAAGAGAATTAGAGAAAATGATTTGACCTAGAGGAGATTTGAGAAATATTTCCAAGAAAAGAAACTACCTTAAAAGTACTATGATAGTAAGGTTAAAGAATTATATGAGAAAAAAATGGGGCAATTGACAGAGGATGATTACAAAAATAGATTCTTGGAGCTATTGAGGTATGTACCTTACATCAATAATGAGAAGGTAAATTTCTAGAATTATCTCAATGGATTACCACAAGCTTACCAGGATATAATTATTTTGATGAGCCAAAAACCATGGAGGACACCATCTAAAGGATGAGGTACTGCTATGAACAATCCAAACGCAAGACTGAATTTGTAATAGATTGGAAGAAGAAATATAAGGAAAAATTCAAAGGAAAATAATCGACGTCCTCAAGATATAAGCAAGGAGGGAAGAATGGGAAATTCACTGCGTCTACCAAGAATGAATATTAACACACTCCCACAATGACCCAAAATTTACCCCCAAAATCAACAAAAGAAGAGGTCAAAGGGTCTAATAAGGGGCATCTATATTATTGGACTTGTGGAGAAAACCAACAAAGATGGAACTATCCTCAATAACGATGGATTGGCACAAAGTCGTATAATGTACAAGAAGCAACAATAGTGAATTGCGTAGCTTAGAACATACCCCAAAATTATGTTGCATTGGACAATAGTTAGGTAGGCTAGTAATCTACAATAATACAAATGAAAGGTATGGTCATCAACCAACTTGTTTCAATTTTAATTTACCTAGGTTTTAATTTTATTTATGTCATCCCAAATATTGCAAAGAAAAGAAAAATTCCAAAGGAAACTCATGAAGAATCATGGTTTATTCAACTGGCCATGAGAAAAAAATGTAGCTGACGGACATAGTGGAGTCATTCCTTATGGATATTAGTGGTATGACCATCACATCTACTCTCAATTTATTACCATTGGGATCATATGATATTTTAATCAACATGGAATGTTTGGTATCCCACAAAACAAGATTGATTGTTACAATAAATCACTAGAATGCCTCAACGATGTTGGTGAGAAGATAACACTGCAGGGTATAAAAAGATCAATTGCGCTTAGGAAAATAACTGCACTTCAAGTAAAGTGATTCAATAGAAATGGTTGTGTATTCTACACATTACACATGACTGAGGAATTGGAAGGAAGCATGGATTAATTTGAAAGTCATATTGTGTTAAAATACTTTAGTGATGTATTCCTAGAAGACTTACCAAGACTACCACCAAGAAAAGACTTTTATTTTATCATTGAATTAATTCTAGGAATAGGGTGAGAAATAAAGACTCCATATCACATGAATACACCTGAATCATAGAATTGAATTTGCAACAAAAAGGGATGTTGTATAAGGATACATTCAACCCAACATATCACCATGGGGAGCCCCAACTTTGTTTTTTGGAAAGAAGGATAACACACTATGGCTATGTATAGACTATCAGTAGCTAAACAAAACTATAGTGAATAAAATTACCACTGCCCAGAATTGATGACTTATTTGACTAGTTGAGAGGGGATATAGTGTTTTCCATAATATACTTGAGGTCCAGATACCATCTGGTCAAGATTAAAGATGAATATATTTGCAAAACCTCCACCACTAGATATGGCCACCATAAATTTGTAGTGGTTCCATTTGGGCTTACAAATTCCCTATCCACATTCCTGTGCTTGATGAACAATGTCCTCAGGCCTTATTTGGAAAAAATTGTATAGGTCTTTGTAGATAATATCCTAGTATATTCAAAAAAAAAATAAGAGCATGAATACCACTTGAGAGTAGTATTACGATTACTAAGGGAGCATAATATGTATATAAAACTCAACGAGCATCATTTTTTCCAAACCAAGGTTCACTACTTGGGGCATGTTATTTCAAAAGGAGTGGTTGTAGACTTAGAAAAGATCAATACTATAATGGAGTGGCCCACTCCATAGAATGTCATAGAGGTCAAATATTTCATGGGGTCAACAAGATATTATTGAAGTTTCATTCAAAACTTCTCAAGGATCAAGCATCCAATCATTGATTTACAAATGAAAGGAGTCAAATTTCAGTGGACATGAGAATATGCACCTAGTTTTGAGAAGATTAAGAAATTATTCACATGTGAAACTATCTTAAGAATAATAGATTTAGAGAAGAACTTTGTGGTTTTCACGTATGCATGTAAGGAAGGGCTCGGTGGATTCTTGATGCAAGAAGGACATGTGTTTCTTTATGAATCAAGAAAGCTAAATGAACATAAGAAAAACTATGTTACCTATGATTTAGAACTTGCAACAATTGTGCACACTTTAAAATGTGGAGGAATTATTTGTAGGGGAGGGGGTTTGTGCTAATTTCAGACTATGGGGGATTGATATATTTGTTTTGACCAATTTAAGTTAAATTCTAGACAAGCAATATGGTTACCTATGATCATCAAATTTTGTTTGAGATAAAAGACATCAAGGGAAAAGAAAATTAAGTGGCAGATGAACTTAGTAGGAGTCTACAAGTGATCTGAATTGGATCATTATATTATTTTCCATCCATCTCTATGCATTTGGAGTGGAAAAAGTGGAGGAATCAACTCACTGGATTGTTTTTACCAGCGGTACCCATTTTGGCGAAACAAGCTCTGAAACCTTCCAACAGTGTTTTGAGGCATCAAATGATTTTTTTTTTTGGGGGTAAAACATCATTGCTTTAGTGTAACTAATTTTCATGCTATTCTATACATAGTGACCTTTCCAATGTTGTAAAAAGCATGTCAATCAAAGTCTGTATGCAAACGTTATGTCACTCAGAAGTTGACCTTCCTGTTTTCACACCTATGGTTTAGGAGGATGCTACGTCAACCCCTATTATTCATGGAAAAGGGGCTATCCACATGTTTTTGATGTAGAATACTCTAGAATATTCTATTTTGTAACTCTAGTTAAGAGTTGATGTAGTCAAACTTAACCACTAGTAGGCTATCAGGTTGTCTTATAACCAAGACACTAGGAGGAAGAGGCATTCCATTATTTCAAGATAATTTTGTTCCATAGGTGAGAAAACATAGCCAAGAGAGATAGGATCTAGATTACATAGAGAGGATTTGTGTACTATAGAAACCCATGGGTCAGAGACATTACTTATTTATATCTGCGTCCATATTTCCAGGTTTGAGAAAGAGAGCGAAGCGGCCTCACCTTCCAGCTCATTTTTCTCTTAAAAGGGTTTCCTAGATAGCATATCTTGTGTATTATGTATGTGTGATATTATTTTGTAGTTCTCTACTTTCTGCATAAATTCCATTCACATGCATGCACTAATTATAGTTAAATCTAGATATATTAAAGATTAATAAACTATAATAGTGTAAATTTTCAGTATTTTAATATATATATATATGATTATTAGATTTGCTGTGACAAACTATCTAGTGGAATATCCATGGTCATTTACAGGTCAACAAGAGGCCCATTTGGAAAGCTTGAGTACTTGCTAAATTGATATCACAAAAATGAATAAAGAGGCATTGTCTCATGATGAACACTACTAGCATCTAAATAATTGTTGGTAGAAATAGCCAGAAGGATCCATGAGGAAGGGCTCAGACCATTGATGATGGTATACTTCTCTTCAAAAATAAAAATTTTGTTCTTGATGTAGCTTATCATAGGAGGCTCATCATGGATGAATTAAAAAAATATCTTACTTGGGTCATCTTGGTTATCAGAAGATAATAACAACCATAAGGAAGATGTATTATTGGCCAGGATTGAAGAAGGAATTTGTTGATTATATTGCCAAATGTTTAGAGTTCCAGCAAGTAAAAGTAGAGTGTAGGCATCAAGAAATATTGTTACAATCAATCCAAATTCCTAAGTGAAAGTGGGAAGTCATATATATGGGATTCATTATGGGATTGCGAAAGAAAACTAAAAAACATGATGAAATTATGGTCATGGTGGATATGTTGAGTATGGCATCTCACTTCATTATTTCAAGTCCACTCACAAAGCCATTGGCACAACCCAAATATTCATGAAGTAAATATTCAGGTTGCATGGTGTGCCTAAGAAGATTATATCAAATTGAGATGCTAAGTTCACTTCTAATTTTTGAAAGTTGGTGTTTGCTGATTTTGGAACCCAACTAGCCTTTAGTATTGCCCATCATCCTTAGAAGATGGCTAGATGAAAAGAGTGAACAAAATTTTGGAGGCCATGCAAAGAATGTATGTCATTCATCAGCCAAAGAAGTGATAATATTTCCTACCATTGGTGGAGTTTGCATACAACAATGGATATCAGGAGTCACTAGGTATGATTCCTTTTGAGACACTATATGGCCAGAAATAACACTCCTATCAATTGGGATGACCCAGTAAATATAGCAGTCCTTGGACTTAATATGTTGAAGGCAATGGAACAGGAAGTGGTCAAGATCAAGCAAAAATTAAAGGCATCCTAGGATAGGAAAAAGAGTTATGTAGACTAGAAGAGTTGCACAAGGAATTCCAAGTGGGAGAGAACATGTATCTCACATCAAAACAAGGAAGAGCTCAAATATGAGACTTCTACGAGATTATTTATGTTGCAATTTTGTTTCTAGATTCATTACATTGTTTTTTTTAATCAACATTTTGAACCATCCTATGTGGCTCATCATCGAGATGATTGAAATATATGAAATCCAGATCAAATGAAAAGGTTATATATATATATATGAGGAATGATGAAGGGGAGTCGATAAAGGAAAACCCTAAAGGATGATAGGGAAGAGAAACCTAAAAAACCCTAAAATGTTATAATTATTAATATTGATGTTAAAATATTAAGTATTAGAGATATAAATATTTAAATATTAATATTAATATTAAAGCATAAATTAATCATGTTAATATAATTAATAATGTTAAAGTAATTATTAATATAAAGTACTTAAATATATATTATTAATGTTGTGTATTGATTAATATATAAATCAACTATTAATATAAAAATAGGTATTTAAAGTGAGAGTTTAAAATTAAAATTAAAAGAGCATGGGAAGGGGGCTAGTCAGAGATTGACTTCGAGGTCAAAGTGGGAATATGATTCTCGCTTATTTTCCAACCATCATCTCTATTAAGGTTATTAGGGTGCTTTCCTATTTCTATGGTTTCCCTAAATTTTTTTTATGGTGACACTGATCAATTTTGGTAAGGGTGCATGTGTTTTCAATGAAAATTTGATGTTTGGTTTTATTGTAATGTTTTTCTAATGGATAGGTTTTAGAACCATTATGTTTTATATCTGCAAAGTGTTCCTGAATCCCAGTTATAATGGATCTTCTAGTTTCACCAACATAGGGTTTCTCGCATGAACAATGAATTAAATAAACACTTATTTGACACTTAGGGTCAATTGGATCTTTTACATATTTAAGGTAGTTGCAAATGGTGTTTATGGGCTTAAAGGTAGCCATAATGTTATCCTTTATTAGAATATGGGAAACTTTGTATGTAGTTATGAACATGGAGGGAAGATGTAGTTTTCCATCAACATCATCCATATGATTTTAATTGTTATGTCCTTTATTGGCATTTTATAATTCCCTAATGCCTTGGTGTCTCTTGTATCCATTGTTTTTGAATAATTCCCTAATATGGGTCTTTTCATCTTCCAGATGTTTGTTGAAATAAATTATCATAGCTCTAATTTTCGAGGTGTTAATAACTCCTATATTTTGGGCAAGATGGTGGTGGGAGCTTCTGTGGAGGTACTGCTCAATGTGTGTTTGTTTTCAATAGACTTGGTGGGATATGGAACCATCCTAATTAATGGTAATGATAATTTCTAGAAAGGAAAGGCTACCATCCACTTCAAATTCCATTGTAAATTTGATAGAATCAAATTGATTATTTAGGTATTTCTTGAAGATTTCTATTTTTTCTCGTCCATGTGGCCTATGATGAAGGTTTCATCGACAAATCATTTCCAAACCTTTAGGCTTTAAGGGGGAAGATTCAAGGGATTTGGTTTAAAAACCTTCCATGAACAAATTTGCAATAATGGGAGATAGAGGAGAGCCCATAGCTACACCACATGTTTGTTCATATATTTCATTCAAGAAACTGAAAAATGTGGAGCTAAGAAAAAAATATATTAACTTTGATGTGCTAGGATTGGTAATTTTATGGAAACATTCATGGCTCCGTTAATAGGAATATTGGTGTGAAGTGGCACCACATCAAAACTCAATAAAATATCATTCTAATCAAGTCTTAAATCTTTAATTTCATTGATGAAATGGGTGGAATCTTTAACAAAATAATTTTTGTTTCCAACCATAGGTTTGAGTTTCTGAGCAAGGTGTTTAGCAAGATGGTATATAGGACCACCAATAGTATTAACTATGCATCTAAAGGGAACCCCTTCTTTGTGAATCTTAGGTGCACCATAGATCTTTGGGGTATATCAATTGCTTTCTACTAACCTTTTGTTATCACATTCATTACTCAATTTTATTGAGTTGCTGACATCCATTTATATTTTCTTCAATGGATTCTTTCTTAGCTTTTTGTAACACCCAATATTGTTGAGGTGATCCAACATCTTTTCATTATAATCATTCCTATTCATTATAACTACCACTCCTCCCTTGTAAGCTTTAAAACAACAAGGCTAGGCTTTCTATTCAATTCTTTTAGTGAAAGATAGTCATGTTTGCTAATATTGCTTTTGGGGGGCTTATATTTCCTGAGAATAATAGAGCATTATTGTATGATTTGTTCTTTAATGTTGTTAGGAAGGAAGAGATCACTGAAAGCGAGGTCTTGTGCCAAGATAGCACCCAAAATTTGTGGATATTTTCAAACTTTGAAAAAAGTAGGGCTAATGGCTTATATATTGGCCTTTCCACCAATAGTGAATACACATTTTTTTTCATGTTTATATGCTTAAGAAATATGTACATGATGTTAATCATATTGTTGACTAGTCTGTGATATAGGGGGAACCTAAGGGAGGTTCTAACATTAATGAGGGTGAATCCTAGATTGTAGGAAAGCCACACTCCATAATCAAGTAATAGATCAATTCAAAGTGTAATGGAAGCACATTGGACCTGATGAATCCACTTGGGAGATTGAAAAACAAATGAGGGTGTTATACCATTTTTTTCTAATGAATAAGAAGATGTAAGATTTGTTATATAAAGCTCATTTTTTTTCCTTTTCTTTCTATTTTATTAAAAACATTAAGGATGATGTTCTTTGGGGGGGGGGGGGGTGGGTGGGGTGTAACACCCCTTGTGTTAGCCCATAATTTTGTAATCATAAGATAAAATAAAAGTTTTAATTTTTCAGCTTGTGGTATGGGGGACATAAATCCACAATATGAAGGAGAGATAAGAGTCGTGTTGGTTGGCATAGTTAAATGCCCACCACCAAATAGTTGGTTAAGACAAGACAAGGCAGAGGAGATTTCCACATTCTTCCCTTTTTCCATGACGTGAAGGGGAGGGGAAGTGAATAGTCCTATGGGGGCACTATGAAGATATTGGAGGAAAAGGAAAAAACAATAAGCAAAAAAAAAAGGACTTGAATATGAAGACGTTGGACATATAAAGTGAGAGAACGCTGGAGAGAGAAACAAGCATGGAGTGTAAGAACAAGGTTGTTGCATGCTAGAGAAAGCCTAATGAGAATAATGGGATGTAATTCCCAATATTGATGCATTGGAGTTGATGGAATATGTTTGTTCAAGCTCGAAATTTTAGTGGGAGGCTTAGAGGAGGAATTGGGTGATGAGTGTTTGCTAAAAAGGGCCAATAAATCACTAAGTGCTTACCGAGGAAACTGATAAAACACACTGTTCTTTCTAAGTAAGGTGATAAATCACTTAGGTGCTTGTTGTAAGGCTCATAAACCACTAAGTAGGGTGGCAATCTATAAGGGAGATTGCTGAAAAGGGTTGATAAACCATTGAGTCCTTGCTGAGGAAGTTGATAAACCACTCATTGCTTGCCAAGTAAGCTAGTAAACCACCCAAATAGTGTGTTATAGGTTCTTGTAGTGCTTTCCTTTAAAAAATAGTTGATAAACCACATATAAGAAAACCCATACTCCTAGAAAACTAAGCAATACCCTAGTTGAACATTCTTAGAATCCTTGAGAAAGTAATCCCTTGGATCATGGATCTGTATTAAGGGTAGAAAACTATAAGAAATATGGTGGTGCAACTGACTTATGGTTGGGTGGAGAGTTGAAGTCCCACCTTCCGTTTCCAACCATCTCTATCCATTCAAATAAGTTCAATGAATTATGTATGTTTGAATGTGAATGATTACATGACTTGTTTATTATTTGTTAATCTATGGCTCTTTGTTAACTCTTGAATAGTCATTGAAAATTACTACATGTCCTTGATGGGATACTTGCTATGTGTGTTATTTTTCTAAATTGGAAAACCAATATTATGTGGATGATATAAAATTTTCTTAATTTTATAATTAGAAGTGGTGGTTTGCATGAATATTTGTAGTTGATTTCTAATTCTAGTACTCTAATAGTTGGTCTCCCTATGAAATGAAAGGTGCATTGTCCTGTTTAATATTGTAATGTATTTTGTTATGAAAAAAATGGGTTATACCCTAGTGTAATGTGTAATACAGGCATATGTAAAGGTTAATGAGATGTTGATGTAACCAAACTTATATAGTAGTATTATGTTAGTGCTTAACTCACAATCAATGTTTAATGGTAGACTAGTTTTGTGAGTTAGTAGTGTCATTATAGTCATTTATATGATGTATATAATGCATGTTGTTTTGAATGGAGTTTTGAATTTCATCGCAGGTATGTGCCAAGTATCACTCGAATTCAGGGAATGCTTGATAGAGTCTTAGGAACTCTTGGATTTTTATGTCTTTGTATTACAACTACAAACATATATTTTGATTGTATAAGCCTTTGAACGACCTTATGTGAAATAAATTAATCTTAGCAAAGATATGAGGATGTGAATGGGGATGACCCCATTATTGTAAGGAAAAATTTAATGATGCACTAAACCTCCCCATGTTTGTGGCATGCATTGACCATTCACACATATACACTATTGACACTATGTGAGACATGATTATTCCCATCGTCCAACATGAAATTCATGTAGCATCATGCCTCCTTGAACAGTTGTATACGATGGATGCTTTGGAAACAAGCATGGTTAATGGAGGGTGTGGGATGGAGTTTTCCACTATCACTTGACAAGAAAATTCATGTTACTCTATGCCTTGTTGGTGGGAGGACTTGTTATGGCACTATAGTGTTGGGGTGGGACAACAATATATCTATACCGAGGGATAGTGAAATCATGCCATGGGCACATAATTTTCATATAATATCAAATAATATATTTGTGTGAATGGGCCTAGCCTTGTGGCATCCCCTGATGTAGAATAAGTTGGAAGGAGACATGTAGCCCTGACAAGGCTATGTGTGCATCATGTGGATGGAAACATGGATTTATTGCTAATGAGGTGCCTATGTGGCATGGCATGTGGTAGGTAGAACCAACCTTCTTAGATGAACAAAGAGTCAAATTTTGGATGGCACATGGAACTATCAGAAGATGCCACATGTTAGGGTGACATCACCCTGAAGTTAGCATGACATCAACACAGAGTAGTTGAGATAGGTGACATGACACTAAATGACATGGTCGTCAGGTGGCACCACAAGTCATGCCACATTAGATGTGACAAAAGGTATGACATCAATTTATGGAATTATGGAATAAAAAAGTGTTGTAGTGGCTACAACCACCCTCCACATGTTTTCTTATGCTTTGATTTTGGAGCCTCCCTTCTTATCTATAACAACTCATATTGCACTGATCTAGGTATTGATGCTTCGAATGAGACTTATATTTCATTTTCATTTGTGTTTCCTCACTTATTTGATTCTTTTAAGTCACAAGATGATCTCCCAACTTGGTCACACAATAGTTCTGGGCTTGCCTCTAGAAACTGCGCAATCCTTGAAGGTGAACAGCCTTAATGATTGGAATTGCACAGTTCAAAAAGGCAGTCTACCTTGAGCTCAGATACTGTTCAGCCATGGGAGGAATTTAGCCTTGATGATTGGAATTGCACATATCATAACAATAATCAACCTTGAGTTCAGAAACAGTGCATTCATGGAAGGCATCCCAACACTGAGCCTAGAAACTGTGCAACCTTCACTAAGCTCAAAAACTACGCAGTGCACAATGAGCAAGAAAGTTGCCCAGTTCCCCAGAACTTTGTAGCCTTGTCCAATAGTGTGCATGGAAATTTATCCCCTGAAAAGAAATAAAAATAAAGGGTAAAAATAATCCCTAGGAAGTAGGGAGCTATTATTAGTTTTCCGAAGGTGGCACATTTTTATTTTAAGAAGTTTTTTGCCAAGGGTCGCTTTTGTCCTTGATCTTAGACATGCACGCCATAAAACCTCATTTGCTCAAATCTAGTTAATCGATGCCTCTAGAGCTCATTTAAGAATTCGATCTTGGAGCCTTATCATTCTTGAAAAGATAAAGGAACCTTGGTGGGATCATCATCGCTTTTTCAGGTGAGTTTGGATGTTATCGCCTTTTGTCACCTTTTCTGTCGCTTTTTGTCATTTTAGTTGTGTGAGTGTTTTTTTGCTTATTTATCTTCATGATTGCTGGAATTTCAACTTGTTTTAACTTGCAGAAGCCTTGTTTCAAGTTATCGTTTTCCTTTCACAAGTGTCACATCAGTTTCTTTGTTTTTGCACTGATGGTCACCATTACAGTGACTCCCCTCACTGATTTGATTCTCTTCCCAATTGTTTAGTCTTTGCAGTTGATCTATCATGATTCATTCACACTTAGTCAGATATGCACTCAAGCTCACACCATCACTTAGATATTATCATTTTCCACACTTCCCTTGGGCAAATCTTCACTTTCCTTGGTCGGTTTTCACTTTGCCCAGCTAGGCACTACACAATCCTAAGGCTCAAGCCAAGATATTGGCCTATGGAACTACGTAGTATGTGATATAGGCTGGCCCAACTATGCATTACACAATTCCAGGGGTCAACTTGTCATCTTGACCACTGAGCCTACACAATGCATAGTCTCTCCCAGTCTTTGGCCATGCTCAGACTGCACATTGCGTAGTCCCAAGCCTCAAGATTCATCCTTGGCTACTGGAACTGCACAATTTATAGTTTTCACAGTCCACCAGTCCCTCCTACCAATGAAAATTGCGTAATACTTCCCATCAGATGCCAGGTTTGCTGCTTGATCATGCCTTGAAAGTCAATTTTCTAAAGCTAATGTTTGCTTGCAATGAGTCTCCTTTCTATCGCACAAGTACCACACTTGTGAAGCACTTCTCTCTAGTATTCATTGTTACCATGGCACTAAAGAGAGTTGCTTCAATAGAGACCACCGAAATCAATGCTAAGGAAGTAGTTGAGAAAGCATCAGTTAACTTGCCAATATGCGGACACTCAACTATTTATAGAAAAGAAGTCAACACTAACATGGCAACAAGTCGAGCAACAATAACAAAAGGAGGCAATCTAGTACAATTTCATGGAAAGAGAAAGTTTGCTAACATAATAGAGGGAGAATAAAGCTACAAAGTGAAAGTGGATTTAATTCTTATGCAGACAATGTTGGCAGAAAAACATAGCTTGAAGGAAGCAGAACTAGGGGAAGAATGAGACAAAAGGAAGAAAGAACAAGAGGAAAAGCATAAGAAGGAAGAATAAGAAAGGAAAGGTACAACATCAAGAGAAATAACATTGATTCAAGTTGAAGAAAAATGACAGAATCAACCAGCAGTGGGGGGGGAGAGTGAATAGATGTAGGATTGGGAGCTTGCTCAACATATTGAATACTTGATTAAAGTCGAGGACATGGAGTTCAAACAGAACCACATGATGAATATGCTGACTTGATGCCTAGTGCACCACATGTTACCATTCAGTCTCCACCACCTCCAACCATAGAGTTAGTTGTGAGCAAGAAAGGGGACATATTTCCTCTTGATGATGATCTGGGAATGGATATGTACAATTTATCATATAATGAACTTCAGAAGAGGATTGGATAAGCACGGAGAGAGCATTTTTTATATGGTCATGCATCACCTACATTCATTAGAGAAAGACTGATAGTGTCAGACACCAGCAAGAATCCAAATCCCATGGCCGAAACCAACTTTTCCTTCCCAGATGAAAAAACATCAAACACTCAGTACAAGGTTCCCAAAAAGAGAGAATAGATTTGTGAAGTAGCACATAACATAGTATCAACATAGGTCTACTTGGGGAAAATGATAGAAATTATAATTGGTGAAGTATCAACACTTGGAGAAACCATGCAGGACCTCTATGAGGAGCTCATGACTGTACATAAGGCAGTTGTCCACTTGCATAGCTTGCAGCAACAGAGGAAGGAATTTGTCAAGACTCTTATGAATGTGCAAATTGTTATCACTGTCATGCAAGAATGGAGAATGCGATACAAAGGGTCATTTCTTACTTTGGTAAAGAAGATGAAACCGCAGGAAGATTTGGAGAAATAAAGAGTTCAAATGTTCATTTATAACTATAAGTAGCTTGCCTCGTACATTGGAAACATTCAGGCCTCATATGTACGATTATACAACAATTTGGATTTCATGGTGAGAACCTACAAGATCCCATCAGTCAACTCACTCACCGAAGCTAAACGCAAACACCAATTTAGGCAGGATATTGAAGAGTACTTGGAGCAGCTTAGACAAGTTACCACCAAGGAGGATTTAGAGCTAAACAGACAAAACATGCAAAACTACATCGATGGTCCTATCTAGATTAGATCCATGTTTCTCTTGCTCTAGAAAGAAGCTAAGAATGTTTCCAAATCATTGTACCTAGATTCTATGGAGGCTAGAGTGTGATTCCACCCTAACACCATCATGTAGTTTAGGGATGTCATCACATAGTACCAAGCTTGGCATCGATACATGACCGAGAAGCATCAAGTGAAATTTTTCTAGCCAGAGTGTCCCCAAACTCAAGCATCATAGTGTTTTTTCTAGTTAGGTTGTCAAGTTGTCTCTACCCTATTTTTTCCTATCTAGGTATGAGTTTATATGTAATATTATTTGTAATTATGTTATAAGTGAAATTTCAAGTGCCAATATTGGAATATGAAAGGTCACCATGTAATGTAATGTTTTATTTTGTGAAGAATTTGAAGAGTCATGAGGGTAGCCCAAAGGTCACAAAGGGGATTTGAAGAGTCACCCCCTCTTGTTATCAATTGAACCTCATAACTCATGTAACCAGCTTTTGGGAGCCAAGCTTTTGGATAGGCTTAGGTTTAGAAAGAGCTTGGGAGTGTTGTGAAGAGCCTTGGCTTCTTCATAGCATAGGGCGAGTATACTTATTTGGAGGAGCAGATGTTCTTGACTATAATGTTCCACTATTGGGGCTAGTGGTTGTTAATGGTGTATGTATAGATGGAACTTTCAATTATAATAACAAAATTAAAGCCAACACACTTTCATGCATATGTTGTAATATAGTAGGACTATTCTTGTTGTAATGTAAATGCATGTTATTAACTTACGCATATGCTTATGAACTATTTGGTTTGCATTTGTATGAATCTTGTTGAATGCGTGTTGTTGGATTAACTCATCACTTTAACTTGTGGACTTTTGGACTTCTTAGATTGTGATGTCATTTAACTCATGTGTTCCTTTCAAGTTGCATACTATTACAGGCTTCTAGGGGGTGCACTTCCTTTTCCCTTCGTGTGTTGGAACCTTCATGCATCGCACTTGACTCTCCACAAGGTCACACACTTTCTCTCACCCAAAGTTATTATACCTTCCTTTGCGTGTTTCCGCAGTTAAGGCATTACATTACCACCTAGTTCTGGGATTCCTACTCCAAACGGGTGTGAGGTCTAGTTGGGACTTCATATCAAGGAGATTCTCTAAATGTTGGTGGGTCTAGCATCATCAACATTTCTGGTGCTAGAAGGAGGGCTAGATGACAAGATGAGCTCTTGAAGTCTTTTGTGAATTTCCACACTCATTTATGACTTCTTCCCAAATCATACTCCTGACATGTTTTTCTAGAGACATAAAATTACAAGTGCTGGTGAATATCATTGATGACTTGTCACATATTAAAATTGATGGTGAGGGTGGAACAACCTTGCTTGATCATACTGATCGTTTTATTGAATTTTCCACATAGCACAACATCCTCCTTGAGGATGTTGGCTTTCAGTTGTTTATCCTCATGTTGGAAGGGCATGTAAGGAAATGGTGTAACACATTGACTGATGAATCCATACACCCTTTTGAGCATCTTTCCACAAATCTATCTCACACTTTTGACATGTTCGATTGTAAACGCCTGGGAAAGAAAAATTTAGAGTTGTGAAAATCACTTGATGAATCACTGCATCATTTTCACATTCATTTTATGCATTTGTGTTTTGAATATCCAAAAGATGAAGTTGATTGGAAGTTCTTGACAGGAAGATTTCAATATCTTGTTCACATTTCAGAAAGTCTACACGAATTAGAATATTTTGGGCCACTCCCAAAAAACCTCAATGTTAGAGATTCTGAATCTATGATAGGCAAGGTTGTTCTTCCAAGTGACCCTCCATCCTCCTCTCATCAAACAACTCTAGTTCTGTTGGAGAATTTGAAAATTTCTCTGTTGATCTATGACTATCTTTTCCCACCTCACATACTCATAATTTCAATGTAGGTTTGGACTGTTAATATGATGATTCTGATGACATTTTATCTCCTCGTGTTCCATCCTTTGGTCCTTCTGATCCTCTAGATTGCGATGTTTTTTGTTCACTTGTTTCAAATATCTCTTGTGATGTTCACAACGATTAAGTGTTGAATGGAGTTGGTTGTTAGCAACAAACTTTCGATATCATTCACAATGATTATGAGGGGGATCCCACAACTGAGCAAGAATATATGACGAAGTATGATTCTCTTCCTTCCACACCTCTCCTTCATCATTCTTACATTTCCCACGATTTTGTCATTTTTTTTAATCTCATGAAAATTTAGTTCTTGATGATGTTACTACTTCTGATCATTCACAAAACATGTGGGATATTGTTTTTCATCCACTTTTGGAGAGGATAAATTTTCTACTCTTGATCTTCCTAATCACTCATCTCATCTTTCTAAAAACTTAGAGGGTGAAATTTATCATTTTTCATCTTCCCCTCTTTCCGATTCATCAGATCATGAGGATTCCTCTATTTGTGATCTTGAAATTTTTGATCATGGTTATCACAACATCTTGATTCATTCATTCGGTCACAATTCTGATTTTTCCGCTACTAATCTTTCTCGACCACTGATCTATGATGATCTGCCTTCTGATGAGTTGTAACTTCCCCAAGATGTCAAGGCACTTCAACCCGAGCTAATGGTTATGTTAGGTTCTCATAGCCTTGAGGTTAGTTTTGTTTTCGATCATAATAGTGTTGAATCTTTTGAGGCTCCTCATCACTCTATCACAGATATTGAAAATCAATTTGTCTTATATTTGTAAAACCCTCAATGTGTATTACGAATCCTATCACTCAGTGATTGGAGGAGTCAGATGTGGTGAGCACTGTTGCAAAACAAATTTTTTCTTCTTTCTTCATGTTCACTCGCCTTCACAGTTTGAAAGTGTGTGCCTATTTATCTTCGACTTGCAATGTGTTTGGACACCATGATACATCCATAAAGATCCTTTCATGCACTTTTCCTTTTTACTTTTCCATGGGTGCATTCAAACTTCGAACGTTTTGGTTGGTATTGAATTATCTTCGTTGCTTGTTGGTATGCTTGTATATCTTTCTTAACATGCATTCACTCACCTATATAGGCCAACCAACACACCATTGGCTACATTGGAAGTATCAGCTTACATAAGTCTAGCCTATGTTCTTTTTAGGTTAGGAGTAGGAGTAGTTTTTTCTTTTCTTTGTTGTTTCATTGATTTGCTTCACTTTTCTTTGTTTCATTTGCTTCAGTTCTTTCCTTTAGTTTGTTTTCTTTTTAGCTGTAGGTTAGTTTTCACATGAAACAATGTCTGGATTCTAGGCAAGCTAGGTGAAGTCGAAAAGGAAGTTGTACTGCTATCAATGTTGGTTATCTACCTATTCCATCTCTTTATGTGAATCTTTCATTTATTTTAGTCGATGATACCCTAATGGAAAATACATTCCTTTCAGAGAGATTCATGATGAAATCACAATGATTGAAATTTTAATTAGTACTGCCTACTTTAATCAGTCTTCTATTTCTAGTTAACCCTTGTGAACTAAGTTTAGTAGAGTAAGAAGATGGGGAAAACCTTAACAAGTATGTCAGATGTATATATAAATATCCTTCTATGAAAGGACAACCTCTTCTTCTCTCAATAAGTTAGGATCCCTCTTTCACCTCATGAAATAAATAAGTGCTTATGCACAATTATTTGAAAAATGAATAAATGAAATAAAGGGTGAAAGAATAGAAAGCATTCCAATGTAGGTAGGTGACACAAGTAACTCCAACGGGGTACTCTCCACACTCACTAGAAGAGCAGATAAATGCTTGTGTTCCTAAAGTGACTTCATCGGGATACTGTCCAGACCTGTTGGTCGCATAAAAACACTAGAGATGAAACTAAAACTAAAACTATCTATTCTACTTGTGCATACATATACTCCTCATCCACAATCGAAACAACTCAATTTTACTTGGCTTGGTATGTGTGCTGCCGATGAAGAGAATGGTAGGGACTACATCTTTAACTCAAGCTAAGTAAAGAAGCTATGATAATTGAAGAACTAAAAAATACTTCTAGAAATGTTAGACCTTTTTTGCATGAGATAAGGTCCATACAGAGAGCTAGAGTTCTACCAATATGTCTCTTGTTTTGTGGCAGCTAGAACCAACCTCGAAATTTACCCTATGCTTCTATTGTTTAGCCTCCCTTATTATCTACAACAGCTCATCTTGCACTGATCCAGGTATTCATGCTTCGAATGAGACCTATATTTTCAGTTTCACTTGTATTTCCTCACTTAGTTGATTATTCTAGATCACAATATGATCTCCCAACTTGGTCACACAACAATTTTGGGCTTGCCTCTAGAAACTGCACAATCCTTGAAGGAAACTAGCCTTGATGATTGGAATTTCACAGTTCAGACTGGAAGTAGCCTTGAGCTTAGAAAATGCACAATCATGGGAGGCAATCAGCCTTAATGATTGGAATTGTGTAGATTAGACTAGAGTTCATCCTTGAGCTCAGAAAATGTGTAGTCATGGAAGGTATCCCAACACTAAGCCTAGAAACTACACAACCCTCACTAAGCTTAGAAATTACACAGTACGCACTGAGCTGGAAAGTTGCCTAGTTCCCCAGAAATGCGTAGTCTTGTTCGACAGTGTGCATGGAAAGTTTCCCCATAAAAGAAAGAAAAGTAAAGGAAAATATCATCCCTAGGAAGTAGGGATATATTATTATTTTATTGAAGGTGGCACATTGCTATTTTTAGAGGTCAGAAAATGCACATTCATGGGAGGCAGTCAGCCTTAATGATTGGAATTGCGTAGATCAGATTGGAGTTCATCCTTGAGCTCAGAAAATGTGCACTCATGGAAGGTATCCCAACACTAAGCCCAGAAACTACACAACCCTCACTAAGCTTAGAAACTACAGAATGCGCACTGAGCCAGAAAGTTGCCCAGTTCCCCAGAAATGCGTAGTCTTGTTCGACAGTGTACATGGAAAGTTTCCCCGGAAAAGAAACAAAAGTAAAGGGAAAAAACATCCCTAGGAAGTAGGGATATATTATTATTTTATCGAAGGTGGCACATTGCTATTTTTAGAAGTTTCTGCCAAGTGTCGCTTTTGTTCGTGATCTCAAGCATGCACAACATAAAACCTCATTTGCTCAAATCTAGTTAATTGGCACCTCTAGATCTCATTTGAGCATTCGATCTAGGAGCCCTAACATTCCTGAAGAGGTCAAGGAACTCTAAAATGTGTAGTGTCTCACAGTATATACCCAAACTGGGACTGTATATTGCGTAATCCCAAGCCTCAATCTTCATCCTTAGATGCTAGGACTATGTAGTGCGTAATTCCCATAGGAATCCAGTCCCTCCTGCTAATGAAAATTGCATAATCCTTCCCAGCAGATACCCAATTTGTTGCTTGATCATGCCTTGAAAGTTGATTTGCTGAAGCTAATGTTTGCTTCCCATAAGTGCCCCTTTTGTCCCACAGGTACCACACTTGTGAAGTACTTCTCTCCAGCAGTCATTGTTACCATGGAAACAAAGAGAGTTTCTTCAAGAGAGACCATTGAAAGTAGTACTAGGGAAGCAGTTGAGCAAGTGCTAGTTAACTTTCTAATATGTGGACACTCAACTATTTATAGAAAAGGAGTCAAAACTAACATGGTAGCAAGTCCAACATTAGTAACAAAAGGAAAAACTCTAGTATAAGATCAAGGAAAGAGAAAGCTTGCTAACAAAATAGAGGGAGAACAAAGTTGCTAAGTGAAAGTGAATTCAATCCTTATGAAAACAGCTTTGGCAGAAAATTAGACCTTGCAGGAATCATAACTGAGGGAAAGAATGGGAACAAAGGAGGAAAGAACAGGAGGAGCAGCAGAAGAAGAAAGAATAATAAAGGCAAGGTGCAATGTAAAGAGAAATAACATCGATTTAAGTTGAAGAGAAAGGATAGAACCAACCAGCAATAGAGGGGGAGAGTGAATAGATGCAGGATCAGGAGCTTGCTCAACATATTGAAAACTTTATTGAATTTGCAGACATGGAGTTGGAACCGAAATTGTAGGATAAAGATGTTGACCTGATGCCCAATGCACTAGAGGTCACCATTTAGTCTCCACCACCTTGTTGTAATACAAACAATCACCCCATTTATGAAGAACAATAGCTAAGGTTAGAGTTATAAATGGGGACCCTTTTAAATTTTTGGGCTTAGGATAATAATACCTGACTCTAAGAAAATACCTAGAAAAACCTTGCAAAATGAACTAAGGATGAAATCCACATCGCAAATTTCAAATCGCACTTTTCCCCATGACTATTTTAAAAAACCTTCATAAAATTGCGATATGCAATTGGTCTTCTGCTGCAATAACATCACCTTGTCATTTCGCAATCACATTTTGCACTTCTCATAATTCGCAATAAACTTAACCATGCCATTAGAACGATGATTAGCGATTTGCGAAATGTGATATTGCAATATCCGCAATTGCATTTCACTTAATGCATCTGGTAGCACTATACTGTATCCCTTTAAAGACCACGATGCACAATTAGGAGCTGTAAAACGTGTGGAATAATTATGTTTTAAATATCAAAACAAACGAGTTGATAGGTTAATAAATATTTAGTAGCCTGAGGAAGGATAATCATTTTCCAAGTTATGGGTAGTTACAATTGAGTATCTTATTAAACCTTTCTCATGATACAAAGTCATTCCAGAGAAGCTTTCAGTCTTAATTACTTGATATCATCTGCACTAATATATCTTGTCTATTTCAGGAAAGAGACAAAAAACATGTCACTAAGAAAGGTGATGCAAAAACAAACAAACAGACCATTGTTGAATATGATTTTACAGAGATGGATCCTATCTTCACTGATACAGTTTGTGATGCTGTTAGAGGCGCAACAGCTTTGGAAGCGATTTACAATAGGCTAGAGGATGCACATCCTAAAATCACTATTACAAGAGCAAAAATTGACTCAACAAGACCTTCAGGACTTCAATGCAGAGATGCTTCATGTTCTTTCCTTCATAGGATAGGAGCAAGAGCTAAATCCTCCCCTATATAGATATGATCAGGTGGGTGATCGAAAACCTTATCATTGAAGATAGGCTATTCAAGAATTCAAGGATGGATCTCATAGGGTCATTTAGAGCAGAGAACTTGAAGAAGATGTACCACATACCTGACCCGCAGAATATCTAGGACAACACATTTGTGGCTAACTTCTCAAAGAATAACCGAGACCCCTTCAAGCTAATTCAGGGTTGGAGAGTGTTGGACAACAAATTCGAATATGAAAAATCAGGTATGTACGCTATAGCCTCTTTGGAAAACCCCTACAACTATGCAACATCCATGTTATGTAGATTGTATGGGCTACCCAATAATACTAAGTTTTTAATAGAATGGATTCCTCGATTGATGCCTGTGTTAATTCCCATATCATGAATTGGCCTTCCATCCTATCTAACAACCTAGCCACCACCATTACCGAATATTGACAGAGGAAAGCATCCTCTTTAGATAACCTCCCTCTCTTCTATTTTAGTGCCTACATTATGGATGCTATCTATTTTTGCAAGATATTTCCAACCATGGGTTGGAAATGGACCTTACAAGATCCTTACCCAATCCATCTTAGTCATAAAAAAATATGGGAATCACATTACATACCTCACTTCTATAAGATATTTCATGTTATTGTGTTGCCCCTACATCAAATGATTTTCAATAAGAAACCCCCTATGTTTTCCCAAGAAGCCACAACAGACCTTCTTACTGTCGACAAGTATTTCATTGAAGAATGGTTTGCTTACATTAGGGTTTTTGGTAGCACAACCGATGCACACATCCTTCCTTTATATGCTTCTGATAAGTTATTAGCAAGAGAGATTACCTACCAGACTGTGGGAAGGGGCCTGACTAAAGTTCTCAAAGACGGTAAGAAGTCATTATGGCCCACTTTCCCTATTAAATGTGGTTCTTTTGCTATAGCGAATTTTGTTCATGCTACTAAGGAATCAACACATATGGAAGCCCTCAGGATTCATACATTGCCTAAGAGGAAATTTGATCATAACAATGTGGCATATAATGTCACTACTGTAGTAAAGCTTAAGCCATACAATCATGAAGATAATTATTTTGAGGATTTGTTACCGTCAGCCATATCCTTTGAACAAGCGTTCAAATGGGAAAAGGCGAATATGAAACCTAAAGATTTTCAAAGATTTTATGAAAACAGAGATGAGAGGCTCTGGGTGATCCCAATGCATCTATTAAAGCTCGAGGATAAATCTACACCAAGTGTCACTTTTTATAGTGGAGGTCCTATCTCTCAAGTAGACTCTCAAGAAAACACTGAGAAGACACTAGGCACAGGGAAACCCCAAGACATGGAAAACACAATTGTGTCCAATAGGAAGTCAGCTGAGAAACAAGTGATGAGCACCCTGACTACAAAGATTAGTTCAGAGGCCAAAGGCATTAGTTTGGAGTAGGAGTGGGATGAGTTTAATTAGAAATTGCAAGGCACTCCCAAAGCCTCAAATACCCAAGAAATAGAGGAATGTAAAAATTTTATGCATGTTCATAAGGATACAGAGCCCAAGTTTGTCAGCGACCAGTCCACACCTATGGAGGAACAAGAAACAACGTCCCAACATATTGAAATTATCCATGCTTTTCCGACATCAGAAATTATTCTAAAAGTAACTGAAATACCTCCACTTGATGTGTTCTATATCCCTCTCGACAAGGCTATAGTTAGAAGGCAAAGAGAAAGGAGAAGGGTAGATAAACCTGAATTCCCACTTGGAAACGAGCCGATGGACATTGTTTGGAAGGACACTCCTTTCAATTTGGCTGAGAACTTGACTAGACTATCATAGTTCATGGGAGCATAACCATCGACCACTATGGACAAGGCTACTGAGGTCTCTACTTTACTAGGGGAGAAAGAGGAGAGAATTGCGTAGCTCTAATAAGAGCTCGAGACAAAGAAAAGCAAGCCCAAACAGGCAGGTGGTTGAGCAACTGGCACAATTGCAGCAAGACATGGAGGTCCTGAAATAAGCCATGAAGCCGATATATCGGCCAAAAATATGCAACTCCAAGTAATGTATGAATCCATGGAAATATACAAGGATGTTCCCACTACTGAGGAGTTCATTAAAGAGGCCCTGGAATTAAATACCCTTATAGTGAAACAACAGGAGTATTTCTGCCAGAAGATGTCACACATTACTCCCTATCTGACTACTAGCGACCTGCTGATAGATAATGCCATGGACCAGAGAATGGAGTTTAACGATTTAAACACCAGAATCTCCGAGTTCATCGAATGGCAGGAAATAGAAGATGGAAGGAAAGGCAATCTACTTAAGATTGAGGAAACTCATAAAGACATTCTCTTCACAGATTGGGATGCGAGAATAAAACAGGCCGAGCTAGTAGTCACAAGGGCAGCCAGAGTATCAAAGAATATAATTAAGGTAGTGAATCACATCATGTTCTCCACAAATCTCATTAAAGAAAGCAATACAAATGAAATGCTCGATTTAAATGCTCTGTATAAAGGCTGGCAAGAAAAGGCGTGTAGTCAAAGAGAGGCAATTACAAAATTGACCATGACCAACTGGGAATCATATTAGCAGTATCTTGTTAAGCCACATAGCCAAATTATGACTCTCAACTCTTCCCTTCATACGACTCAAAGGATGTTGCCACCGCTCACTGATGCAATCTTCACAGGACAACTCAGGACACATTTTGGCGCACCTCAAATTCAACCAATGACCGATATTTTCACTTTAAAGGACAAGTTGGTAGACAGCAAGTCGTCCTCTTAGTTCTATTTATTTAGCCTCTATCTATTTTTGGATTTAGTTACCTAGTTAGGAGGAAGGTTGTTTGAAACCTCCTCAAATTTTGTATAATCTATTTTTGCACATTTAGTTATAATAGTATTTATACCCTTCTCATGCATTTAGAGAAGGGTCCAAAATTTTATCAAAAACAATTGCTAAGAATGCACTATTGTTATTTTGTGAATTCTTTGGTGAAATTATTGAACATGATCATTTCTTTTGGATATCAGACTACTTTCCTTTGTTGATTCACTTTTGTATTCTTGGGAGACAATTTGATTTGAAAAAAGAGGTTGGTCTCTGTCATTTGTCAAATTAGAAGGAATTCACACATATGGTACTATTATCTTGTATGATTGATTATGTTTACATTTAATTAGTGGCAAAACTTTACTTTCATGAGTTATATGTGAGATTTATTGTTTCTGTTAAGTGTTAATTTCACTTTTGAATGATGCCTAGCTAAAGTTGTGATTTTCATATATAATTCATCATTATATGCGATATATTTTATAAATTCCTTTGACTAACTATTTAGTCAAAGGAATTATCTTTTATGTTATCATCTTTGTTTAGTTGTGTTCAATCTTTATTATCACATGTTAAACAAATATCTTTTTAGATCACATACCACACAGGAATACCCGGGTTTATATTAGAATAAGTTAGTTAGATAAATTGCATTATAGAATAGGTCACGTAGATTATCATTATTCTATTTCAAACACTCATGAACCACCCACTCATTTTAAAACCCACACTAGGAAACTGGTCCCATTGTCCCTAGTCGAAGCCACCACTTTAAATGGAAAAGGAGTTGTCCTATGCTCTAGACTGGGTGGTTATCTCCCGTGTTTCGGTAGGAGAATTCTAAGGATACTACATTTTTGCACTAGAAGGAGGGATTGAAACTTCATGAATGGCATACAAACCTAAATATCATTTGAAAAGCATTTATAAGAGTCAAAACCCCTCCACCATTTCTACACCTTCTGAAACTCATTCAGAATGTCCTGATCAGAAGTCTGAAGTTGTAGAAACATCTCCCTCATCTCCTGAAGTAGTAAGGCAACCATCCTCTCTAGATTACACTCCTGAGTCTCTCGAATCTCATTCTTTGATACAGAAATTGGAACAGGAAGAATCACAAATTAACATTTTCATAAAGTTAGTACATAGAAAAGGTGTTGAAAAGGTTTAATATGCAGAATGCAAAACCAGTTAGTATACCTTTGGCTAGCCATTTCAAATTACGTAAGGAGGAGTGTCCCAAGACTCAGGAAGAAATGGCTCATATGTCTAAATTTCCATATGCATCAACAGTTGGAGGCTTAATGTATGAAATGGTCTACACAAGGCCTGATATTGTACATGCAGTGGGAGTTGTAAGCAGGTATATGAAAAATCAAGGAAAAGAACATTGGATGGTGGTGAAGTGGATTCTCAAGTATTTGAGAGGTACCACAAATCAAGAGTTATTCTTTACTGGTTCAAACATTGTTCTACTAGGATATGTTGATGCAGATATGGTAGGTGATAGAGATAACAGGAGAAGCACAATAGGGTATGTGTTTACTATAGGTGGAACAACTGTTAGTTGGGTTTCAAAACTACAAACTTTTGTTGCACTCTCAACAACAGAAGTAGAGTATGTTGCTTCTATAGAGGCTAGTAAAGAAATGATTTGGTTACAAAGGTTTTTGGATGAATTGGGTAAGAAGCAAGGAGTTGGCCAAGTTATACAGTGATAGCCAGAGTGCCATAGATAATTGCAAAGAACTCTGAATTTCATTCCAAGACTAAACATATACAACTCAAGTTCCATTTCATATGGTCAGCGTTGGAAGATGGATAGTTGAAGTTGGAAAAGATACACACTAGCCAAAATCCTACAGATATGTTAACAAAAGATGTAACCAGGGAGAAACTGAGAATTTGCTTAGTTTCAATTGGTCTTCAAGTATGAAGAAGAATATGAGAAATAGCGAGGTCCAAAGTGGAGTCATTGTCCATCTCACTTTGAGGCAATGTTAATTTGTGATTCTTCATGTCTCTAGTTATTCTCATACTAAGGATTTGTTTTGCAGCACCCAAAACCTTCATTGCAAATGAGTTTTCCAATTTTATTTTAAGCGCATTTATTTCCTGCATGTTAGAACCTGCAACAAGCATGTCATATATATACAATAACAATACAATATAGCTGCCATCATTTTTCCTTTTGAGATAAACACAATGATCAGAGTGACATCTAGTATAACCTTGTTCAGACATAAATCTATGAAATTTTAGATACCACTTCCTTGGAGCCTGTTTTAAACCATACAAGCTCTTCTTCAACCTACACACTAGTTTCTCCTTCCCTTTTCCCTCATATCCTTGTGGTTGCTGCATATATATCTCTTCTTCCAAATCCCCATGGAGAAAGGTTGTCTTTACAACTAACTGCTCAAGATGAAAACCTTCAGCTACTACTAGACTTAAAATAGTTCTAATTGAAGTCATTTTAACAAAAGGAGAAAATATCTCATCAAAGTCGATAACCTTTTTTTGTGCAAACCTTTTCACCACAAGTCTAGCTTTATACCTTTTTCTACCTCCATATTCTTCCTTCAACTTGTAAACCCATTTGTTCTGCAATGTTGTTTTACCTACAGGAAACCTGACTAAGTCCCAAGTCTGGTTATGTGCTAAGGAGTCCATCTCTTATTTCATGGCTTTCTCCCACTTCTTCTTGGTTTCTACCTGCACTGCTTCTTCATAACATTTTGGTTCACCAGAATCAGTCAACAATACATAATATAATGAAGGAGAGTATCATTCAAGGGGTCTACTTATCCTGGTAGATCTTCTAACACCACTTTTAGGTGTTTGAGGTGCTTGTTGTTGTTGTGGTTGTTGTTCTGGATGTTGATCATTGTGATTTTCAGGCACCATCATTTTTCTGGTGATCTCGTCAAGCATTATGTATTCTCTGTTTTCTTTTCCCTTTTCTTTTCCTATAGCTGATCCTTATACAAAACCTTTTCATTGAATATGGCATATATGCTCCTAATGATTTTGTGTTTTTCATAATCATAAAAGAAATAACCAAAATCATTAACACCATATCCAATAAAGGTAAATTTATTTGATTTTGCCTCAAGCTTTGTTGTATTTTCTTTATTAATGTGGACAAAGGCTTCACAACCAAAGTCTTTAAAAAAGAGTAGTTTACCTTTTTACCTGTCCATGCCTCCTCTAGAATACCACCATCCAAGGAACCTGAAGGCCCTCTATTTATTAGATAAACAATAGTATCTGCAACATTTGCCCAAAATTGTAAAGGAAATCCTGCATGAAATCTCATGCACCTTGCACACTCCATGACTGTCCTGTTCATCCTTTCTACACACCATTTTCTTGTGGTGTTCCTGGAGCTATCTTCTCTCTACGAATTCCATTCTCTGAATAGTACCTATCAAACTATTTGCTGCAATATTCACCTCCTTTGTCTGATTAGAAACACTTCAACCTTTTTCCTGTCTCATTTTCAACCAAAGCTTTCCATTTCTTAAAAGTATCAAATACATCAGATTTATTTTGAATACAATAAATCCAGGTTTTTTTGTTTGCTTCATCAATAAAAGTAACATAATAATGAGAGCCATGAAGAGATGATACATGAGTAGGTCCCCATACATCTATTTGCAAAAGCTCTATTTTTTCACTCTTCTTTTCTTTCCCAACTCTAAGGAATCTGACTCTCTTCTATTTTCCATAAACACAATTCTCACAGAATTTTAAATCAACATGCTCCAAACCTTGTTATAGACATATTTGGGCATTGCAACCCCAATCAAATATTTCCATAAACCAAGGGCTTCTGAGTCCCTAAAAGTGTTGTTTCATGCCCTAAATGAACAAGGTCAGTTGATTACATCATCTCCCAGAAGTTCTCCATAGAAAACTGCTCAGAACTGGTCAAAACTGGAGCATACAGACTGCTCAGTGTAGAGGGTGCGATGCATCTCACCTACTCAGTGTAAAAAGTGCGATGCATATTGGAAACCCCTTTTGTAGGGTTTGATGGGCAAGAGTAGACAAATGGCAGATACAGTTTGCAAGGTGGATGATCATGGAATCTTCCAGAAGCTTCTCCTGTGACACTTGCCTCTTTAAATTCGCCCAAGGATGAGTAAGGGATCATCAATCTCCAAGTGGAATCAAGAACTATCAGAGAGAGGACACTAATCAAAATCCCAGAAGCTGACTCACCCTCTTACAATCATCTATATATGGATCCCTCATCCCATAGATCCAGAGGCTGGAATCTTGTATCTTGTAAGGAAGTGATGTTGGTTTCCTCGTGGAATATCATAGTGTTGGGTGATCTAAGCTTTTCATGAGGTGAAGAAGGGCTTTCATGCTGGGAGGATGACGCTGGGTCAGATCAATGGGTTGTAATCCTCTCTTCTAATCCCTATATCTAAAGCTATTCAAGTTTTCCTCCACATTCTTGTATGTTTGCTAATATATGCATGTGTGTGGTCAAAATATATCTGGTCCTATATTGTTTACGATTGCAGATCTCTACACTTTGAAGGTATTATGCTACTTTGACTTTACAGGTACTTTTTGAAGTAGAGTGGTCAAGGGAGGAGCGGCAAAGATCTATCAAAGGGGAGAAGGAACAAGAAGAGAACAAAGTGAAAGATCGAGGTTGGTATTCTTTGCTCCTCTCCTATCTACTTCTCGTAAAGGAAAGCTAAAGTACCTTTAATCTGTTTGTTTCTAAGATAGCTACATGTCTTAGTGGGACTAACAGCTCTGCATAGACACTAAATTTCCCGATAAAAAAAGAGGGAGAGGTAAGGCTTGGGCATAAAGGGAAAGTTCAAGAGACAAGGGTGACAAGCTTGGGCATTGTGACTATGCAATGCACAATTATTGAGGAGGGTAATCTAGGTATTGAAAAGGTTTCCACTGTAAGGGCCAAGGATTGACCCTACTATCCACTAAGAGTGCAAAATACACAACAAAAGGTATGGATGATTAAGGCTTGTGCACTAATCAAGTGTAATTAGCAAGGGTTGAGTGATTATGCTCTAAATATGCATAATTCACAATGAAGGAGGTTGTCCTCAATATGGGCATAATGATTAGGTACATGAGACAAGGATCTCATAATTGAGGCTTAGGAGTGCACAACACACTCATCACTTGGCTGAAATTTTCATGTATTCATATCTTGTGCAATACGTGAGGACAAGGAAGAACTCTAAAATTAGCTAAGTGTGAGATCAATGAGACAAGAGAGAGATAGAGATTAAGAGCATACAATAAGTCCTGAACATGGTCACACACACATATGAAATCAAACACATGACAAGAATGTACACAGTACCCAAAACCGACATGTATACATCAAAACAAAAATAAACGATACTAATTTCTAAGTGTGATAGTTAGGATGCATGTCTTTATGACACAAGTGTCGAATGCATTCAAAAGATGCGTTATGCCATGGGAATGTGTCTAGCACATGTTCTAATGATAATTAGGATCAACTAATGGAAGAGAGTGCGTTGGAGCTACTGCTTAAGGGTGCAACAGGGCTACCTCTAATAAAAGACGACACTTAAAGCTTGTTTATAAAGGAACTTGAACATTAAAAAAGACTTAGAGAACAAGCATGGAACAACTTTAACGAATCAAAAATACAGTTCACACAATCATTGGGAGGCTCCAAAATTTGAATGCAGGAAAAATTTTGAGGGTGTTGTAGCATATACAACACAATAGTGATACTAGAAGGTGGAACACATGGAAAATTGTTTAACCTTATTGGTGAATGTTGAGTTTCCATGGAAGCAGAAGGTAACTGTAGCAATGATGAAATCTTAGGTTGTAACCATAGTACAAGCTAATAACACTGACATAGGAATCTAAGAGTTTTGCAAAAGTGTTGGGAAAAATGCCTTGTTTAAAGGAAGTAATGGATAATGGGTAGTTACACAAGTATCTCTAGTATAAATAGTGTGAAGTGGTTGGAGAATCCAACCATGGAAAGGTGCATGAGTTTGGACATCCTAATTGGAGGACAATAGGTTCTTAGTGATGATGCTAGGGGTGTTAAATTTTTTTAGTGGAGGAGGATATAAAACTCTAGCATTGAATGGATTCAAACAACTCCTCCACGTGTGGTTATTCAATAGTATATATTGACATGACCACAAGTTTATGGATATAAGAGTCAGTTTTGGGTGCCCATGCATTATGAGAAGGCACATGACAAACATGTTGATCACCCTTGATTAGATAAGGTGCAATGAAAAACCTTGGTAGCTCCAATTAGTTGGACACATCAAGAGAATATTAGAAGGGAATTTGATGAGGGAAGGAAAAGTGTGGGCTATGGAAGATGGCAATGTATGATCCATAATGCTGCACGACAATCAACATTGGCATAGAGAACTTGACTAACTTTTGTAGACTTGGGTACTTGGATACATGTAGACGCAAGGAGTTAGGAATTCTACACTTGGGGGTTGTGGCAGATGATAGAAGTGAATTCAGCTACAAGCATCCACAGGTGAAATAATTGGACACTCATTAAGCACACATCAATCAGGCATGCATATGTTGGGAACACATTCAGTGGACACAGTTGTTAGGCGCACTTGTTGGGCACATGACACTTTGGGTGTAGCACCATTAGATGTTGGATTATCAATAAACAAGTCATGAATTTGTAAAAGGCACCATGGAGCATAGTCAAAGTCAGCATTATGGGAACTTGGGTTCACCTTTGAGTAAAGGGGCATGTAAGAGAAAGGAAAGTCTCATATAAATAGTGGATACCTCAAATTTTCTAAGGCATCAATCACCGATTATTCATTAACCAAGAGTATAAATGGGATTTGCAATTTTGTTAAGTTCAAGCTTGGCATAATAGGGAAAATTCCACTAGTTGAACGAGAAGAAGAAGAAGAAGAAGAAGAAGTTGTGATATATAGGAAGCAAGCTTGCAATTGCTTCAAGGGTTGGATTGTTTACATTTCTTGGGTAGTGGGAAAAATAAAATATTTTCTTAGACTCATTGTACATCTATAATAGAGTTATTAGCATAAGGTTGCAACTCTCTTATTGTATATCTATAACATTCATTATACAACAAAGTTAAAAAATTCACCTTGGATATTGTCTATACATGTGTGTTGTAGCCTCTTTAGTTATATGAATGTTATTCTCTTTGCAATGTATTGTGTTGGGAAAGTATAAATATTGTTGGGATACTTTAAAGGCCACAATTGGATGTGTTCTTATTATTAAATGAACTTTAGGACTTAGTTTCATTCGAGAGATTATAGCTTAAGGTGAAGTTAGGAAAACCTTCAGTTAAGAGGCATAGTGTGGTTATAGTAGGCATAGGTTGGCCAAGCCTCTGCATGTGATTTAGGCAAGGCAATGTTGCATGACCTCAACTGCTAGCATAGACTTGGGAGAAACTCAATTTTGCATAGAAAACTTTGAGAAAATAATAGATCCATGACATGTGGCCCTTGTTATAACATACAATAAGTAAACATGATAAGGGAATGACATAATACAATTATATTGATAAAATAAATTAAGAGAACTATATAGTAAAATTAAATTGATAAGTTAAATTATGTAAAAGGTAGAAAATAAAGTTTAGATAAAAAGATGCCTCAATAGACCTAACATATATGTTAAACAAAAAAAATGTAATAGTATTATTGCGCTACATAATTGTTTTTATAGCCTACCATGAGGGATATGTGCAACTCATGTTCAATGTGTTGGTTACATTAATTATTTAAAATTTTATAAATATCAATAATGAAATAATTATATCAAGGTTGATCTTAAGTATATCAATTTAAAATATTGCAATGTTGGCATTAAGTAAAAAACTACCAAGATCTAACAAATTACAAAATAGGAAGTTAACTGTAGAAATTATGACTGTAGATTAACCTGATAATGCAATATAACTAAAGAAAAATACTTTAATCTACTGCTACAATCAAACTTGCAGAAGCTTAACATATTTGATCAAGATCAATCAAAACACATATAACCAGAAGAAGAATCAATGCACATGAAACACAAAAGAATACTCCAGGGAAAGCTTCAGCTAAAAACCCTGCTATCTGTATTATCATGGAAGTGGAAATATCTCAGGATTACACACAACTTTAGCTCTCACATCTAGCCAGCTCTCAGTACAATCCTCATTGATGCTCGCAGACAAAATAGATTGCTCATATGCCTTCTCATTTGCCCTCCAAGCTCCTATTTCCTTGCGTTGTTTTTCTTGGGTGATCCAGCTGTTACCAAGTGTAACACTGATCACTCACACTGATCTTACACCCTATAAAATTGCACAAATCTCAAGGAATGGATTCCTTCTGCATGCAAGATTTTTCCTTATATGAAAATTCTTGCAACTAATAGTACACTATCCCTGTCTTTAATCTCAACTGGGTCTTTTCCTGAATAGACATGCATGAGTTATTTATGAGCGAATATTCAGTTATCTAGAGTACACTAGTTTGATGCATGCATGCATTAACTGACTGAACTCACAATTAGTTCCTCAAACTTTTTGGATATAATGTAACTAGACATAACTCAGTTAACTGAGCTAACTAATTACAACTCAATTACAACTCATCCTTATCTCCTTAATAAAGGGATAACTGTTGCATGACTTCAGAAAGACTTCTAACTTGAATTTCTCCAACTAATTAATCCAAGATGAATTAATTAATTATTTTTCAAGCAGCTAGTGAGACTAAATTTGAATTTTAATTCTCAATTTTAATTCAAGGACAAATTAAAATTGGAATTTTCTTGTTGCCACATTTCAACATTAACAACATCCTCACTATGTGCACACACACACACACACACACACTTTACGACTCGTCTAGGGAAGATGTTAGTGCATTGACCATATATTACTTTCTCTGATAATTCTGAAGCAAACATGTGAGTAGAATACATTAATCCCAATGGAATATCCACATGTCACTGTCTTGATGTGATATTATGACACATAAATTTTTAATGTGATATTATTACAAATGAATTTGTCACATACTTGGCTTTTCCATGGAGCAATATTGTGGTTTGTTTTGATTCATTCATACACTATATTATTTATATTGTTAATATATTATGTATTTGAATAAGATTAAAGTGACAAGTTTGAAAATAAAAACCCCAAATTAAATATGCAACAAGACATTGAGATACAAGCCAAGTTGAGAAATCAAAACACATATTGTTATATACACAACATAAATAAATTATAGCTCATAGATTATGCATTCTACAACTATTATGATAACATGTTGGAAAACATAAAATACCCATTATTCATAAATGCACTGAGACAATATATGTAATGTAAGATGCCTGAGAAAAATGTGACTACATTGTTTAATTTTGGATCATTTCCAAGCCAAAATATGTCTTTGAATTAAAAGGATCTTTTATTGTATATGTTTATGTATTAGTTATTAGTGGATCCTTTATGATTTGGTCAATTTTGCATATAGGGTTTATTTTTTTGTTGCACTATTAGATAATATGTTCTTTGGTTGAATATCCATGCCTTGTTGTATTTGACTGATTTTCTACAATTGACCCTTTGGAGTTGACATGAAGTTTGTATATAAATGTCAAATATACTAGTTTTTTTCTTGGGAACAAAATGTAAGATGCTTATGAGTTACACTCGACATAAACATAAGTTGTTTTCATAAACCAAGAGAAACAAATGGAGAGAGATGGAATTGTAGGGATATACTAGGTTGGTGTGAATTGGAATTTAATTCTTTATTTTCTCTAAAAGAAAGCTTGGCCTCTTATTCAATTCACAATTTCAAGCAATAGGAATTGTTAAGTTTTTAAAAATTATTCACATTATTGTATAGTGTTGTATCAAGTTATTTATCAGTGTTATATCCATAGGGAATAGATCAAGAATTGACACACTATGTATTCATAAATATATAATATGCAATGTCTTTTGTAACTTTAAATGATTTATTGCAGAATGGAATTAACGACGCTATTTTATACACTTATCACCACCGTACATCCATTTTAACCGTAGATTTGTCAAGCATTGAGAGGGATCAAATTAGTGGACATGAAAACCTTTTTGAGGGAGAAAAACTTGTGGAGGGTTTGCACCTTAATAGATTGATCCATTTTGGAACTTGATATATCCATACTTAATATGGATCTACTTTTGTTTTAGTCTTCTAATCATTACAACAACTAGATTCCAAAATTGTTTATGAAGAAAACTATACCAACCCTTGGTTGATATTCTATGTAAATAAAATAAGACAAAGTCATGGACATCACTTGGGATTAATAATGGATATAGAAATTGGAAAAGGCATTGGAAAAGGAAAAGAGGCAAAAATTGGCATTTCATTATGAAAATAAAGGAAAATAGGATAAAAGGAAAGTGAAGAGACACAAATTTGGATGCAAGGGAAATTAGAGGAAAAATGAAGGTAAATGAAGAAAATTGAGGCCTCAATGATAAAAAGGATTCAAAGGATCAGTTCACATCTTTTTTCAGTTTAGTATTTGGCTCTCTCATTCATTCTTTCATTCTCACATACTCTTTCACCCTTAAAGAAATATTGGAGAACTCTAGTGTTCACTTGGATTGGAGAAATAAAGAAAAAGGAAAGCAGGGAAGCATAAGGAAATAGTTGGATCAAAAAATACATCTATATGTCTATGCAAGTAACAAGTTATATCTATGATTTACTTGCTTATTTTTAGATGCATGGTATATGCAAGTGATTCTCTAATCATTTGTTATCCTTGGCATGGAGATTTTCCTAGATTGATAGTGGTTTTAGCCTTGACTTGCCATTACCTTGATAGCCATGGTGTTTTGGAGATCCCACTTGTTTTTCTGATTGGTGCTCAGGTTCCATATGACTATGGGTTGGAACAAACACTTTGGAAGCCTTGGAACAACTTGGGTTGAGTTACTAGTTCTTAGAGCCATTGGTTGGGACAAACACTTTGGAGCCCTTGGTGCGTTGAATTGCTAGTCCCAGTAGTCGTAGTTGGAAAAACATCTCATGAGCCTAGGAAGGTTGTGGATTGAGTTACTAGTTCCTAGAGCCCTAGAAAACTTGGGTAGAGACCGATCTGGTTGATTTTAATGATTTCCAGACCACAGAGGTGGAATCACTATGGTTGAGGGTTGAGGTGGTTTGTCCTCATGTAGCCCTAGTTTGATTTTGATTTTGTTTATTCCATGAGATCCCACATTCATGCTTGGAATATGGCATGGGGGTGTTTGGCTGAAAGAGATATTTGGTTTAGCCCAATCAATGGTCGGGTGGTATGTGAAAGTCCCTCAGTTGGTTGACATTATCATACGTTAGTAAAAGATATTTTCCTAATATGATTTATGAGCACTTGTACTTGTTATCATGTTGACATTATGATTGATTTTCCATGGTTTCTATGTTGTTTATTTGTTATTTATATGTTGATTATATGATGTAATCTATCTATGGATCTTGACATGTTTTGTTAAGTTATTGAATGGTTGATGAATGCATGGACTAACAAGTGATATTGCAACTATATAGAGAGGGCTTAGAGCCTACTTGGTGATTCTCGAATGAAGACTACCAATTTATGATTAGATATGCATTCATGACATGTAACTTACATGTTTTCCATTTTTTTGACGAACTGTTTGTTATGGATTAGGAAGTATAGGTCAAGTTATTTCTTAAATTTTGAATATTTGGAATTATCTTCATGTTAATTATGATTCTAGAAAGTTACAGGAAGTTCTGGGTAGTGGTCTAGAGGCTAGCCAGAAAACGTGGCTCAAATATCGGAATTGCTGGCATTGAATTGGGGATTTTAGGTCATAACTGCATGGAAGCAGGCTTGTGTATGCAATTGGGGCCTCTTAACCGCACTCTTGCCTTGTTGTGCATGTGAGATGGGTGTTAGGTTAGAGAAAAAAGGTTCCAACTCAAGGATTGATTACTTGGGGTGGTTTTTCAACTCCTAAGTGACCTATAGTCCTTGTAGGATGTCAATAAGTGTTCAATTGTAGGCCCCACCTCCTTAATTGGAACTTGGAGGTCAAGTTCTGTCATAGTGACACTTGCCTCATGTTTATACCAGCGAGCTATTGAATTTGGGTAAATGTGGGAGGAGGAATTACAGGGTGGTATCCAAGCTTTCAAGTTCAAAAACTTGGACTAGACAGGATAAATGTGACTGTTACGCATGAATGTTAGTTATCGATGTGTTTTTTGTGCATCCGTTGTGATGGTCATTGTTGTAGTCTTATGTCATCATGGTGATGTTGGTATGTTATGACATGATGACATGATGACATTGAGATGGTTTATATGTTGATTCCATTATGTGTACATATATTGTGCTAGTCTGGATTTATTGTGCAAAGGAGATCATCTCCCTTGAACTTCAAACTAAACTTGATTGTGCGATTATGTTTATATTTGGTTTATATAACATGGCATGTTTGCAAGAGATAAAATATCAAAGATAACAAGAAAAATGGTGGATTATAGGTTACGTGACTCTCCTTATAGATTAGTTGAACAACAAGGAGAACAGTACTCTCCTGATATAACAGATACACTGAGAAGCTTGAAGGAAGAAATCAGAAGTTGCAAGGAAAATAATGATAGGTTGTGATAGGAAAGACTTGCCAAAGCTCAAGGAAAGAAAGTATAGGTTAATGCAGTTGTAACAACCCTAGTTAAAAAAAAAATCCATGTAAAAAATATATAAGACCATGGTCATGAGACACGTATTCCAAGCTAAATGGTGGGAAAAACATCCTAGTGGGTGTTCATTTGGTTTTTTTATGGCTAGGGAATTTGGCAAAGGAAATGGAAAATGATTTGGAAAGGAAAAATGACATTAGTTGGCATTATATTTATGAAAATAATGGAAATTAGGAGAAAACGAAAGGTCAAAGGTCAAAGGTTGCATGTGAGGAGGAAAATGAAGAAAATAGAGGCCTAATTGATAAAAATTCTTCTGAGGATCAATTGGTAACTTTGGTCAGTTTAGTTTTGGAGCTCTCTCATTATTCACTATCTCTCACTCTCTCTCACTCTTGGGAACTTAGAGTTTTCTTTGAGCACTTTGGAATTGGATCAAGAAAGGCAAAGAAGGTAAGAGGAAGGAAGGAGCAAGAAAGAAAGAGCAGGATCAAGCAACTACAGTAGGATTCTTTTCAAGTATCAATTTGCATGTGTGTTTTCCTTTCTAGATTTGGCATGCATGGTATTGCATGTGGTTCTTTGATGTTATGGCATGGGTTTTTCTAGGTCTGGTAGTGTTTTCAACCTAGTATTTCCATTTCCGAATAGCCAGGGTGTGATGGGGTTCTCACGTTTTGGTTGAGTTGGATTTCCATATGGATTCAAAGATGCATGAGGTGGATCTCTAAGTAATAGAACACATGAACTAGTAACCCATGAACCAGATTGTGGGTTGCAGTAAAGCCAGATTTTGTGTTGCTTCGATGGGCCTAGGAATCCTCAACCAGTGAATGCCGGGATATATGGTAAATCCTAAATGTGGGTGCTCCCAATCAGGAAGAGTAATCCAAGGATGGGATATGCAGTAAAGCCTTGAGAGTGGGCCTCGGTTTAGGGCCTAGTGATTTGGTGTGGATTGCGGTAAAGCCTGAGAGACTAGGAGACAGGAAAATTCCTCACGGTGTAGGTGGAGAAATCCGGTGGCATCCATTCTTGTTTGACCTAGTGATCTGGTGGAGATCATGGTAAAGTCTGGTATTACATGTTTACTGTGTTGGCCTAGTGATACAGTGTGAATTATGGTAAATCCTGGTTTTTATTGATGAGGATGAGGTGGTTTAGCCTCAGGATGCCCTGGTTGGTTCTTTTGGTTCGAGTCCCACATTCATGCTTGGAATATGGCATGGGGGTGAATGGATGAATAGATAATTGGCTTAGCCATTCTATGGTTAGGTGTAACATCGTAGTCCCATCCTAGGTTGGATTTTGCATTCATTAATAAGAGGTTATTTCCTTGGTATCTTATGTGTAAATGTATTGGTTTATATGTGGATTCTATGGCTGATGTATCCTTGATTTTTATGTTGTTATTATGTTGGTGATAAGTATGTTTTATGACAATGATGATGTATGGATCTCCTCATGTTTTTATTTGTAAATGAATGAATAATGTATCTATGACCTAATAGATGATAATGCAACTAATGATATAAGGTAACAATGCTTCTTAGCAATTCTTAGATAAATATGAGACCCCTAAGCTAAGATTTGTTGTTTACACATGTAGATTACATATTTGTGACATGTTTGACGAAATACCTGTCACGACTAGTAGGGGCCCAGTCTAGACCTTGTCTTGGTTTTTGAAAATGTATCATTATTATGTTGTGTAAATTCATTTCCAAAGTGTCATTGAGTTATGGGCAGTGACCTAGGCTCTGGGCTTGAAAAAGTGGCTAAAATCCTAGAGATTCAAGCACAACACTGGGAAGAAAATTCACTGGATGCATGCATACCCATGCTATGGGAGTGTCTAGAGCCACTTGGATGCATGTTTGTCCATATCAAGGGAGTGTATTGGGGTTTAATGGTCTAAAACTTTAGTTGCTCTTAGGGGCTATTACCTAAGTGATTGGAATGGCTCCTGGGAGTTCGGTTGCTGACATGGAAGGTATTTGTGGTGTGTTTCCATCTATTCCACTTCCTTAAGGTCACCTAGGAGGTTGAATCCCATTATAGTGGCCTCTCGTCACATATTTACCCTAGTTGGTCGGTTACTTGGGTAGATGTGGGATGAGGGTGTTACATAGTGGTATCAGAGTGGTTTCAATTCTCTAAGGGTGGTGTCTAGTTTCTATTCTCTTTGTGTGATATCTGATACCACAAAGTGGTATCAGAGCATGGTTCACCCCTTAAACTAGATGGACAGTGTGATGGTCATGCATTCATGTCAGTTGCATATGTGTTTCTTATGCTTGCAATCCATGTGCTTTTTGCATTTGTATGGTGTTGATCATATTTGCAGTGATGTCGCCACATGAAGGTTGATGGTGCTTTTGTGGGATGTGTCATCATGAGTGTATGGTTGTATATGCATTTGTTATGCATGCCGTTGTCTCTATGTCGTTATGCATGCATTTTTCATGGTCAAGGTTTTTGCGCATAAGGTAATTGTATGCAATTAGGTCATCATGATGATATTTTTATGTCATGATGCTAATGTGTTGGCTGAGATAGAGTAGGAGATGCAGATCATTAAAGTGAAGTTGTAACGTCGGACTTCGTGGTAAGAGTAGATCATCATACCAGTTTGTATGTTGGGTATGCAGGTATGTAGGTTAAGGAATGTTATATGCATTATGGTTATGTGTATGCCTTTCATTATATTGATGTTATGGTTACATATATGATAAATGCTAGTTGGTTAATGTAGTCATATGCACATGTGTCAGATAGTCATGATTGATCGCAATCTATGGTTGTATGCGTTTCTATTGTTGTTTTATGTTAGATAACTTGATGATTATGTTATATGTTGTTGATGAGTTTGTTATAGGTTAAGTTATTGTTGTTATATGCTAGTAACTTGATGATTAGGGTTATTGCATTAAGATCTTGATATTATATGTATCATACTAAATTCGATTGGCCTATGTAGATGGTTAGGGTTATGAAATTCAAGTATGAGTTGACTTATTTGTGACATTGTGTTGTACTAATTTAGAATGATCATACATATGTGATTTTTATGCATGAATGAAAAATGTTTATGAGCTTATGATGCGAACATGTTAGTTAGTTACTTTTATGGATATCATGATCTTATTTGTGTTTGAGATGATGTGTTGTGAATTTATATTGTGCTATCTAGATTGATTGTGCAGATAAGATGGCCTCCCCTGAGATACATTAAGATATGAGTTGGCTTATGTTGTCTATTTGGTGTTTAAGTGTTTGGTGTCTATTATGTTGTCTAGTTGATTTATCTAACATGGTACGTTTATATTTTGTTTAAATGTTTGATTAATTGCATGGTATGAATATGTGTCTGTAAGATTGCATGAATAATTTATCTTGTTTTAAGATGGTTTTACTCACACATATGTTTTGAGACAAACGATATGTAGTTGAGTGTAACATTACATATTATATCTAATGACTATGAGTTTACTATGGATTATGACATGATTTTAGTCTTGGTAAAGGTTGATTTCAAATTGATAGATATGATTGTCTTGATATTTTGGCACATGTGGTTGACATGTGTGAGTAGTTGCAGGGTAACATGCTTAGCATTAGCATGACAAGGTAATAGTTGATTTGTTTATATAACTATGCATTGGGTGATGTGACAATACATAGTAAGGCTCAATTACAATAAGGTAAAGGTAAAAGAAAGGAACTGGGTGAGAATTCCTTAGGCTATGTTTGGAAACGACAATTCCAAACGAATGAATGATTTCCATACATGAAGTCTTCTTAACCCTAATTTGTCTACACTTATGTGGATATGTGCTATATTTATGGACATGTATTTGATAGGTATAACAACTTGTGTCTAGTTAGCTAGATCTGTCAAGGGAATTGGACTCCCTTGAGACATGGCATGGATGTGTTCAGCTACAAGTCAATGTGCTTGGCATAAAAAGGTAATCTAACAAGTATATTGTTATATTTATTTATACATTGTTATGTGTTTATGGCAGTATGGTATAGGGGATTGCATGGAAAAAGAGGTTTCCATGAAATATTAAAGAAGGCTTGGGGTGAGATTTCACTTGGATGCACTGGGAACCCATGGGGATTCAGTCATGGTGTGTGTTGAGAGTCTTGTGCTTTTGGTATTTCGTGATTTGTTAAGCTTGATTTGAGGTTTTGTTTATGTCTGGTGCAAGGCCTTGCCACTTTGTTTGTGGTGGCATATTGCTATTGGTTTTCATGCTTTTATTCTTGGTTTCTTTTGATTCTTACCTTTTATGTTTGAGAGTCTTGGGAATTGTTTGGGAAAAGAGGAAAGTTAATGGAGCTAGAGAAGAGATGAATGAAACCCAACAGGTAATGAAAGACTCATATGAATCCTGGTGCATGTATAACGGCAGCAGAAGGTAAGAATATGAAAGGCGGTTGTACTGGTTGGGTATATTGTGATAAATGGATTGTGGTAGTACAAATTTGAGAAAGGTAACCGAAAAGGTAAGGTGAATGGATGTGAGGCATCCAATTCCTTGGCTATGTTGGGAATGGTTGTTCTCGATGTTGTGCATGGATAAAGAGAGTTCTCTTAACCTTGACCTCATGATATTTGGTAATTATATTTATGATAATGTTTATATATATGCATGTATATATGTATGTTTGTATGTTGATTATTTGACAGGATCATGATTTATTTATGCTAATGTTTATATGCATATATGCATGTACGTGCGTTGTTATCTGACAGGGTCATCAGGGATCATGATTGTTTTATGTTGATGTTTATATGTCTACATGTATGTATGTATGCCATTGTCTGATAGGCTCACTAGGGATCATTCTTGTGGAGGAATGATTGCTTATGCAGGTGAATGACATGCATAGGTTCCTGTTTTATGAGGAACCAAGTGGGAAGAGTAGTCATGAAAAATATATGAGGTCAGTATCATGTGGATATGAATTGATATGGTATGCTTGTATTATGCCTATGTTTATGTTATGATAGGTAACGCTAAACAATACATTAGTGCAATGAAAACAATGTGCTTTGTGGCATGCTAAGATAAGCTTGGGTGGTGGAGAGACATTGGAAGAAAGGTTGTTTGGTAGAGGCAGTATGGTTTTGGATGTGCAGTGCTATTGTTGTGTATATGTTGTGCATTTTGTATATTCAGTGATTGTACCTTTGGTGATGTGTAATATTGTATATGTAGTATTGTGTACATATGATGTTGTATGTCTGTTGTATATATGGCGTTGTGTGTATATTACATATGCAGTGCTTGGTATAGATGGCGCTATGTACATGTTGGATATGAGATGATATGTACATATCGTATTGTGCACATGTTAGATATGTGGTGTTGTGTTCATGTGGTGCTATGTGCACGCTGGATATGCGATGATGCGAACATATGATGCTATGTACATGTTGTATATGTAGTGCTATGTACATATGGTGTTGTGTGCATGTTGTAGATATGGTACTATGTACATATGGTGTTGTGTGCATGATTATACATATAGTGTTGTGTGCATATAGTGATGTGTACATATTGTACAAGTGGTGTTGTGTAGATGTGCATATGGTGTTGTGTACATGTGGTGTCATGTACATGTGCATGTGGTGCTATGTAAATCTGTCATTGTGTACATGTTGTACAAGTGGTACGATGTACATGTGCCATTGTACACACGTTGTGCCAGTGGTGATGTTGTGTACATCTTGTGTAGGTGGCACTTTGTATAGGTGGTACTGTGTACATGTTGTACATATGGTAATGGTGTACATGTGGTATTGTGTGCATGTCGTACATGTTGTGTTGTGGGCATGCGGTACTATGTATGTGCATTGTGTAGTTGTGGTTGATGAGCCTCATCATTAGGTAATTATATGGCCCTTAATTCACCTCCTAGCTTAGTCAAACCAGCTTTTCTCATAACTTATTAAATCTTTTTTATTATATTTTTTTATGAGGTGAGTTAGAGTTGGATATTATGCTTAGTGGACTAATATGAATTAAATGTAGGATTAAAGGAGAAAAGCAAGGAATTTTGGCAAATACTAAGGTCAAAACTCGAATAGGACAAGGAAGAGGGATTGTAGGAGGTAAATCCTCCTCATTTACTCCTCCTGCATTCAAATATTCCTCCATTCATCACAACAGCTCAAAGTGCAAACAACCAAATCATGAAGATTACAAGGCAGTCAAGCAAGTGAGAGACAAAGGACTAGTTTATCTCGAGTTTGGAAGCCGAGCCTCCCTAATTTTAAGGAAGTCATTGGGGACTTCAGTTGTATAAGTAGAGAGGCCTAGGACCTCAGTAGGATTCAGATTTTTATTGTAAAACTCTAAGATATTTTCGAGCTGCAATACTTGTGAAAGTTCTATTGATGTAATTTGTTGTTTTGGTAATAAGAATGATTTTTGTTTTGAGCTAGCACTGAGTTAACTCAGAGGGTCAAAGCTCTTGGGTTAGGGCCCAACCCTAGCAGCAAGGATCCTCTTTCTTGTACATGTATGTTTAGTGTAGTTTCATAGCTTCATTGTTAATGTGCTTTCTAGATGCATTTCCATTACAAGTAGTGTAGATTAGATTGCTTGTTTATTAGTTTGCTTCCATTTGTGCCTTACTTCAAGTAGTAGGTTAGCAGGGAAAAAGGATCGACATAAGGTTTTTAGCAGGTGTCTTGGCCTCACTTCCTCCCTCTGGGATCATGACTTCAAGAAGGGACCCTTAAGCAGCCCCAAAAACACAGATTTCTAGTTCTTTTATGAGCTTTGGAGTTTGTTGTCTTAAAATTAGTATTTGGTTAGTTTTGTAGGGTAGATTTACATTGTCATCTTATTCATCTCCATTTCTGTAGTAGATCTCATCCATGCTTTCATTCCTTTCAACAACTTTCCTCATGGATAGTGTAGGCAATTAATTCATTAATTCTATTGTTCTAGTTTATGAAAATGTTTCTTGTTGCATAGATTTTTGGAAGATATACATGTTTTATCCAGAGTAGGTGCTTCAGGAGGAGACTAAGACTTCATAGCCAGAAACCACCTTCCACTCCATCCACCTTAGCCATCCCTTGTTTTCACCATCACCTACACTAGTTTTTCATCATTTTTCATAGAAATTATTCCAAGCACATTGAGCGAATCCAACCATCTACTATCTTTGATATTGAATTCTGAGTGATCCTAGACCTTCTCCTACTCCATTCCACACATCACACACATTTCCTAGGCCTTCCATCACCTCCAACACCTCACATTTTGCTCTCGGCTATATCTTGTAGGTTTAGAGGGGGTCCTGTAGGCTCCTAGTACATCCTGTAGGTTTTCTTGAAATGACCTGTTTTGAGGCCGAATTGATGTAAAACCTCTAGGAAGTCATCAAAAGCCTCCCATGGATCCTCCACACCATAAAACCACCTCATAACCCTTCCATCCATCCTCAAACATCCTTAATTCACTTGCCACATCCATAGAAGCAATTAGTTTGCATACTTGATTTTGCATAAAAAGACAAAAACGCAAAAACAGATTTAGTTCAGTCTATTTACTTACACATTAGTGATGTTTGATGCTTCTTACTTCTATGACTTAGATAGTAGCATTTTTTTCACGTTGATTTAGCATTTCTGCCAAGCATAGTTTCTTAGCGGTTAATTAGGAAATGGTGTGATTTAGCATTACATGTTGATCTTATCCATTATTGCAGTAGAGTAACTCTCTCTTAGAGTAGATTTACCTTTCTTCCATCAAAGAATCAAGCTTCTTCTGACTCCATAGAAGTCTGGCTTGGAACCCCAGTGGTCTCTCACCAGCTGAACATTGACAACATTAAGAACCATCACTTTTACTTGTGTATACAACATTGTCACCTCCAAGTTTGTACAAACCTTGAGTTGATAAAGTAAAGCTGGTAGCCTGGGAGTTGCAACATCCTTTCTGCAATATTGGTGCTCATCAGTGGTATCTTGACATGTGTACTCGTTGTGTTGTACTATGTGTAGTACATGTATTGTGTAGTGTTGTACTCCAGGTGTAGGCACATGTATTGTGTGGTGTTGCACATTGTGTGTGGATGTATGTGTTGTGATGTACATTTTGTATGTGTATGTGATTGAAGAAAAGAAAAAGGCAATGGGTGTGGCAACCGATCCGGTGTGTGAACATAAAGACCAAAGACAGAAGTAAGGATTGATGAAGGATAAGTATCAATATTTTATTTCAGTTTTATGCTGCATGTGGTCTATGATTATGACTTGTGATGGTTACATGTGATTTATGATTATGGTTTACGATGATTTCATGCGATTCATGATTTTAATTTATGATGGTTGAGTTTGAGATAACCGGATGTGATATGTTTATTCATGATGATTTGATCAAACAATTAGTTTGACTTGTTGTGACAAGAAGTAAACAAGATTGCAAGTGTACCTTATTGAATGGAAGTTATGTGCTTGGTACAGGAAGCAAGAACATGCCCAGGTCAGATGGTTTAAATCGACTGAAAGAATTAGAAGCATCAATGAAAGAAATTGGAACATGCAACAATATGTTGGTAAAGCACTTGAGGAGTAGGGCCATTATGGGACATTGGTACCCAATAGTGTCCATTGATTTCCATGAACATGCTATGAATGGTATGATGGTTTTGAGGTAGGTATATGCCTTGGTTGTTTGACCTTTCAATGCAAGGAAGCCTTTCCAAGGGATGGATTACCTAGGATAGGGGATGTTGGGGAAGTTGGAAGATGAGTGATTGCACGAAAGGGGTGACTAGATTGCCCGAGGGATTGTGTAGCATATAAGGGAAGGATGGGGATGGATTTGTTTTGGTCATTAGCATTTCCAAATGGAATCAGATGCACAATGGGAGTGCACCCTGGAATAATAAGACAGTAACTATTCATTGAGAGGACAAGTGGCATAGGATTGTAGTGCTAGACATTGGATGCAACTTTGACTTTGGCAGTGGATTCTGGACTTCCTTGGAAGGAGGTAAATCATGCTATTACTTTGAGGGTTGAGGTGCGAGCCTTTGGATCCCATTGTTGTGGATGAAGGCATCATATCCTTTTATTTGTTGGTTGAAGCAAATGTGTATAAGTATATGTGGTTTTTATTATAAATACTATAATAAGTTGTGTTATAAAGCTCCAATAAATGGTATGATTGTCATATCTTCAAAAATGATCATTGTAAATATTGCAATGAGTTGTGTTATAAAGCTTCATGGGTAGTATGTTTTGTTTTCAGTAGTTTGTTGGTTTATAGGTGTCATTGAACATCGAGGACGGTGTTCCCCCAAGGGGGAGGGTTCTGTAACAACCCTAGTTAAAAAAGAATCCATGTAAAAAATATATAAGACCACAGTCATGGGACATGTATTCCAAGTTGAATGGTGGGAAAAACATTGTAGTGGGTGTTCATTCGGTTTTTTATGGCTAAGAAATTTGGCAAAGGCAACGAAAAAGGCTTTGGAAAGACAAAATGGCATTAATTGGAATTTTATTAATTAAAATGATAGAAATTAGGAGAAAAGGAAGGTGAAAGGTCGCATCTTGCACATGAGGAGGAAAACGAATGAAAATAATGGAAAATGAAAAAAATAGAGGCTTAATTGATAAAAAAAGTTTATGAGGATCAGTTGGTAACTTTTGTCAGTTCAGTTTTGGAGATCTCTCACTCTTGGGCACTTATAGTTTTCTTGGAGCACTTTGGCATTGGATCAAGAAAGGCAAAGAAGGTAAGAGGAAGGAAGGAGACTGCAAGGAAGAGTAGGATCAAGCAACTACAACAAGATTCTTTTCAGGAATCGATTTGCATGTGTGTTTTCCTTGCTAGCTTTGGCATGTATGGTATTGCATGTGGTTCTTTGCTATTATGGCATGGGTTTTTCCAGGTGTGATAGGTTTTTTAGCCTAGCGTTGCCATTTCAATATAGCCATGGTGTGATGGGGTTCTAATGTTTTGGTTGAGTTCAATAACCGACTGGATTCAAAGCTGAGTGAGGTGGATCTTTTAATAATAGAACACATGGCCTAGTTACTCCTGAAGCAGACTGTGGGTTGCGGTAAAACCAAATTTTGTGTTTCCTTAGTGGAACCAGGAATCCTCGACCGGTGAATGGTGGGATATACGGTAAATCCTAGAGGTGGATGCTCTCCATCAGGCCTAGTAATCCCCGGATAGGATATGTGATAAAGCCTAGAGGTTGAGTCGTAGTTTAGGGCATAGTGATCCAGTGTGGATTGCGATAAAGACTAAGAGACTAGGAGACGGGAAAATTCCTCACAGTGTAGGTGGAGAAATCTGGTGGCATCCGTGCTTTTTTGGCTTGGCGATTTTGTGGAGATAATAGTAAAGCATATTATTACATTTTTATTGTGTTGGCCTAGTGATCCGATGTGGATTACAGTAAAGCTTGATTTCTATTGATGAGAGTGAGGTGATTTATCCTCAAGATGCCCCAATTTTTCTTTTGGTTTGATTCCCACATTCATGCTTGGAATATGGCATGGGGGTGAATGGATGAAGAAAGAATTGGATCAACCATTATATGGTCGGGTGGAAAGAGGTATTCCCATCCCAGGTTGGTTTTTGCTTTCATTAATAAGAGGTTCTTTCCTTGGTATCTTATGTGTAAATGTACCAGTTTATATGTGGATTCTATGGCTGATGTATCCTTTATATTTATGTTGTTATTATGCTAGTGATAACACTGTTTTATGACAATGATGATGTATAGATCTCCTCATGCTTTGATTTGCAAATGAATGAATAATGTATCTATGACCTAATAGATGATAATGTAGCTAATGATAAAAGCGAACAATGCTTCTTTGTGATTCTCATATAAGTATGAGACCCAAATGCTCAGACCTATTGTTTACACATGTAGATTACATTTTTGTGACATGTTTGACGAAATTCCTGTCATGGATAGTAGGGTTCCAATCTAGACCTTGTCCTAGTTTTTGAAAATGCATCATTGTTATGTTGTGTAAATTCACTTTCAAAAGTGTCAATGACTTAGGGGCAGTGACTTGGGATCTAGGCCTGAAAAAGTGGCTCAACTCCTAACACTAGGAAGAAAAGTACTTGGACGCATGCATACCCATGCTATGGGAGCGTCTAGAGCCTCTTAGATGCATGCTTGTCCATATCAAGGGAGCGTACGTGGGTTTAATGGTCTAAAAATTAAGTTGGTCTCAAGGGATGATTACCTGAGTGATTAGGATGGCTCCTGGGAGTTTTTTTGCTAATGTGGAAGGTATTTGTGGTGTGTTACTGTCAACTATACTTCCTTAAGGTCACCTAGGAGGTTAAATCCCATTATAGTGGCCTCTCGTCGCATATTTACCTTGGTTGGTCAATTACTTGGGTAGATGTGGGATGAGGGTGTTACAATAGTGAGTCTTTAGAGCTTATCATATTTGGAGAGATAGAGACAAATAAGAATCAATCATGGATAGGAGGAAAGGACTAACGGGGCATATGGTAGCAAGTTAGATGGAGGAAACACACCAGACAGGGATGACATTGTCATAAGTGGCAGATGGTTGGATACATCTGAAAGGAGAAGTAGTGGTTATGAGTTCCATTCTAATTATGGTTTAGACAGACATCATGGTCATCACCACTATCATCCTTATAAGAGGAGTGAGAATAAATACTTTCCAGATGAGTTCAAGAAAGCCAAGCCTCCTACATTTGATGGAGAGTTGAAGAAACCAGAAGATGGAGAAGCATACCTACATGGGATGAAGAATTTTCTTGATCTACATGATTATACAATGAATATGAAAGCCATGATAGCTATTTCAGTCTCAAGGGAAAAGTAGATATCTAGTGGGAAGATGCACAACGTGTCAGAGGCACCAAGATAGAGGAGTTGAGTTGGAATGAGTATAAAATACTCTTTAGAAGGAAGTACTTTTCCAAGATATATTATGATGGAAAGTATAAGGAGTTATATGAGATTAGGATGGGTTTTATGACAGATGAAGAGTATATGACTAAGCTTCTGGAGTTGTTGAGGTATGTGCCATATGTTAAGGATGAGAAGAAAAAGGTTCAAAGATTCATCAGTGAATTTCCTTTAACGTTCAAGGATCAGAATGAGTATGATGAGCCTCAATCATTGGAGTAAGTTATTGGGAAATTGAAGAATTGCTATGAATAGTCTAAGCATAAGTTTGAGCCTAAGCAGGATTGGAAAGGTAATGACAATAATAAAGGAAAATGGGGTAACAAGCGAGGAAGACCTCAGGATGCATGTGACAAGGAGAATGTAGCACCTTATAAGAAGTTCAATGCAGTTAACAAAGGACACATATTTCGGCTTGAGGAGAAAAACAAAGGCGATGGCAAGAATCCTTTGCAGTGCTAGACTTATGGTGGAGAGAATCACATGACAGATTTTCCGCAAAATAGGGTGACAGATCTCATACTTACAGTGCTCAGGAGGCATAGACAGTTGGGGATTTTGGGTAGAGTATTCCTTGGATTTATGTAGCAATGGATCATAGGCAGGCTGATCACCATGCATCCATTATTGAGATGGAAGGTAAGCTTTGTGATAAATTTGTTTCTATTTTGATTGACCATGGATATAACTATAATTATATAAGTCCTGACTTGGTGGATAAGTGTTGGTTGAATAAATACGTGAATAAAAATATTGGTTGGTGTAGTTGGCTATAGGGACCAAGAGAAGAGTTCATCATTGGGTTAGAGCTTATGCATTTGAGTTGAATGGTATGTCTACATCAACACATCTAAATGTGCTTCCTTTGGTTTCATAAAATTCTTTTGGGTATGGATTGGTTGTTCATTCACAGGAATAAAGTGGAATGCTATGAGAGGGCTATTCAGTGCTTGGATGATGATGGTGAAAGAAGAACCTTGTAGGGAAATAAGAATCATACATCAATAAGAATGGTTAAAACTATGCAGGAAAAGCGTAGTTGCAGAAAATGATGTTTATTGTTTGTAGTTCATATTTCCAATGAAAAAATAAAGGAAGATGAGGATGACGTGGTATCCATATTTGCAACAATTTCAGCATGTGTTTCTTGAAGAGATTTCAGAGTTTCCTCTTTGTTAAACACACATGGGCAGAAGAGAAATATAAAAGATAAAACATGCAAGTCCTATTTTTATTAACAAGAGATATACATTTATAGTACATTATTGTGACCGTTGGGTTTCACATCCCAAGGTCTCTTGGACTACTTTGTCTGTTCAACTTCCACACTAACCCATTTAGGATTAGGTGTCCAACATTCCCCCCCTTAATCCGAAGGGTTATGTATGAGTCCAAGAAGGGAGCTATAATAAAAAATGTGCAAAAATGCATGGCAACACTAGGCTGAATGTGCTCTCTGAAATGTTGGTATAAAGCGCGGTGGTTTAAGGATGGCCACCAACACTGGAACACTTAGTGTAGTTCTCGGAACTCTTCCAAAGCTGGCAAGAAGCTGGAGTCTTCTGCTAGAGGAAGTGCTCCTATTGTTTTGAAGAGGGAAACCTTCAACCAATAAAGGGAGGTATCACCCCACATAAAAGGGAGAACTTCAACCTGAAAAGGGAAGTCTCAACCTGTGATGGCTTAAGGATGACCAACAACTCTGGAATGCTTAAAGCAATTCCTGGAACTCTTCCAAAACTGGCAAGAAGCTGGAGTCTTCTGCTAGAGGAAGTGTTCTCAATTTTTGTTCCTGGAATTCTTCCGAAACTGGCAAGAAGCTAAAGGCTTCTGCTAGAAGAAGTGTCCTAGATTTCCAACTAAAGGCATGTTCACGGGCATCTTTGTCTCTGGCTACAACTCTGAAACTGGTGTGGCAGGTTGTGGCTCAGGCTCGCTTGATGTGACTTTGAAGCTTGTAGATGACCATCATTTCCCCCCCTGTCAGATACAAGGTGAGATTATGGAGAAAACTCAACTGCAAGACTGTTCAATACTCTAGAGAAAGTTCTGACATGTGTTTGGAATATCTTCTTGGCTGTTGATGCCCATTGCCAAGAAGCGATCCATCCAAGATGAATCTTTGTTCTTGCAGGATGTTTATTTCTGAAGCATATGTGTGAAGAATGACTAGTTTTATGGCAATGCTTACATGGATGAAGATCAAAACAGTGATCTTTCAAATGGCCAACTCGATCACAGTGTTGGCATTTCACAATCTGTTGTTGTTGTTGTTGTTGTTGTGGAAGAGAGGCAAAGTCTGGAACAGCTGAAGCTGAACTGTCTTGAGGAGCAGGTGAACTGTCATGAATGAATCCAGCACTTTGAAACTGAATGGGCTTGGTGTAGTCTGGAATATGAAAGGACAAGTCCTTGTCATATCCAAGACCGGTTATGTGCTTGTTGTGGACAAGCTATTCCCAAGGTCTGATGATGGGCTTGGGAAGTGCAAGCTGGACCTCTGCATCTACATGTAACCTTGCTGCTTTATCTGAATGAACTGTAAAATTATTGACTTGTTGTTGATGGGTTGCAGTCTCAATGTTCTGAACAGAAACATGTCCAGAATGATGACTCCACTGTTGTAATTCTTCCTAGTGTAGCTTTGTTTCCAGCTGCAAAAACTCAATATTTTCCTGTGCATTTTGCAGAGAGGTTTGGATGTCAAAGAGAGTGCCTTTGTTGACCTTCACCGTGTCTTCAATAGTAGACAACATTAATGTGCTCAATAGCTCTAAAAAATAATTAATTATGGCCATTGTCTCACCAAAAATGAAGACCTTAAAGGATTTCAACTAGAAATGCACCATTGTTCTTTAAGCTTTTGTTATAATGGCTTCAATTGATAAAATAAATCCCGGGAGATAGAGATGAAGCTAGGCCAAAAATAGTCAAAAAATCTGATATTTCTGCAATTATCTCCAAAATAACGTTGTAATTTGACTTTATATGTTTCGATGTTTTAAATAGCAGCCATGCACCAACCATGCATCATATATGTGAGCCAACATTCGCATACCAAATTATAGTCTTCATAGAAAAAATACCAATGAACCAAGTACAATCTTCCACATACATATATCAGGGCTTTTACACACCACGAATCAGTTGTAACAAGTATACATACCATTCAAGCTGACAACATGCTCCAAATAATGTATCACTTCCTCTTTGTAACAGCCAGAACACAAAATAATGTACCATATACAGTCGCAACAATTACACTGAGGGCCATGTTTGTATGGTAGAACAGGTGGCTACAATGACCCAGGCAATGTGGGATCCTTCACAGAGATATAATGTTGATAAAGGGGAAGAAACTAGAATGCGGCTTTCTGTGGAGGAAATGCAAGCCCAACAATTAGAAATGACAAATGGCCTTAGCTATTAGTAGGAAATATGACTTCATGAGCCCAGAACTCGATTTCTATTGACAGAAATTTGTCTCAGCGGATGTTACTTCCCTTAGTCATCAGATGGAGGCAGCTCGATTCCTTTCTGCTCATAGGAAAAAAACTCGACCCAACAATAAGTATGTCCAGCTGATAATTATATGGCTTGAATCCTAGGTGTGCATGTGAAGGGATGGAGTTTTAGTGGTGTAATACCACTGTGACTGCAAAGCCTCTACACGATCCTGGACACAGCTAGACTGGCGCTTCCTTCCATGGTGTTTTCAGTCTCCAAATAAACTTATATTTTCCAATAGCAAATTTAGAAATTAAATGAAATGGCCATTAAGTGATAGCTACTACATAATGGACTTTTCTCATTCAAAAACTGAACTAAACAACGAGCAAATTGGAAGATAGAACCTGATAATTAAATGTCAGCCAACACAAATTAGTAGATATGCAATTATCAGTCCCCAAAATGGCACCTCAACATTTGTTTATGATGTACGCTGCCCAGGAAATGGAAGAATAGATTCCCTCTTCACCACAGTCCTTGAAAATTTGTTTGATGTATAACACGGCCAGTCAAAGTCTCAACGCGCAGGAGCGGCAGAAAATTCAACACAACCATGAACACATTGCAAGCATGTGGAATTTTTGTCAATGGCACTTCTCTTTGTGTTTTTCAGTGGGTTCGTCACTTACAAGATGGCACTGTGCAGTATATTGAGGGGGTAGCTCAACCTGAATATACAATTACGGCAGATGATGTTGATGCATGGATTGCCATTGAATGCGTTCCAATGGATGAGAGAAGTCGAAAGGGCAAGCTAGTCAAGGTTTTTGCAAATGAGCCAGACAAAATAACTTGTGATCCTGTTATGTAAGAACAGATTGAGAATTATTTGTCTGCAGGGCAAGGATTATTTGACGTTCTGCTATCTTCTCTAGACAGTGTTTAAAATATGGGACAGCGTTAAAATGGAAACGCAGAGACCCTTCCGCTTTCAACTGATATATCGCAGGCAAAACCATATGCCGCAGGCAGAACCATACACCGCACTCAACGCATTCAAATGGAAACACATTCAAATATACCGCATTCAACGCATTCAAATATACCGCATTCAACGCATTCAAATGTCGATACCAGGTGAATGCAAGCGTTAATCATAAGACAGTTTTACCATTATACCACTTTCGTACCAAATGGGTAGCGTAACAGTAGGAAATACCAAGCGTAACATTAGGGAATACCAAGCGTTGATCAAATAGTGGGAGCTGGGCGTTCATCAAACAGTTCTGACACCAAAACGTTCTTCTGGGCGTTCATCAAACGGTTCTGATACCAATGGGCAGCGTAACAGTAGGAAATACCAAGCGTTCATCAAACAGTTGTTTTCTACATCTCAGCTGAAACACAAGTCGACTTTTGAAAACTCCCCTCTGCACATCTGCATTAAACAATTACTGTTTCATTGATTCAGGACAGACAGAATCCTGACAAATTCTGCGTCTAGATCAACCTCTGCACATCGATTAATCAGTGCTAAAACAAATTAAATTGCTTTAATTCATGACTTTGTCAGATGTAATTCTTTAGCACTCGACTTTACCAAGCAACTCCAGGTGTGAATTCACTGCATAATGCTCACAAACAGAAATCGACCCAACAAATCCTGTCTTCCTGTTATGAAATTCAATTGCACAAAAATCGATTTATTAACCTCAACAATGTTGTCATTTAGTTTAATTGTGATTGCCCATTTCATGCAATTCACCCAGCTTCAAATGCCTTTCCTCAACATGTGCAAACAAAGTCGATATGAATCGATACTCATTTACAAGCAGAGCTTACAATCTTTTAATACAAATATCACTCATCATCCAAGAAAACAAAACATACTTCGATTACAAAATTCCTCTCATAGGCACACAGCGAATTGTTGCTAACTTTTGAAGAGCATACATTACAATTCTTCTCTTATAAACCAGCAAATTAAATACTAGCAAATTCATCATTTCAACTCTTAACATAGAAATTGACCCATACAAGAATCGACCAAGTTAAGGCTCATAACTCAAATCCAACACTTTCATAAAACAAATGGTTCAAAGAAATTATGCAGGGCAGGAGTACGCCCGCTCTGATACCATGTTAGACACACATGGGAGCAAGAACAATATGAATGATAAATCATGAGAATACAATTTTTATTAACAAGAGATATACATTTATAGTACATTATGTGACCATTGGGTTTCACATTCCAAGGTCTCTTGGACTCCTTTTTTCCATTCGGCTTCCACACTAACCCATTGAGGATTAGGTGTCCAACATATTACGCACATAATAAGCAAATAAACCAAATTCCTAAGGACCCATTATAAATACTACGAATTAACTTTATGATGTGCATGTAAGGGGGTCAAATACATGTTTTAAGTGTTTATAAATAATCAAATGGGCCTAATAAAATAGACAATTTTGGGGCCCATCAGTGGGGAAGATAACAACCATTCCGTCCAGCCACTTGAGATAACCCCAATTAACTAAACATTTTTGTCATTGTCACGGGGAAGAAATTCGACCTCCCTTTAAGCATGAAGGAAAGAGAGAAGTTGTTGGTACTAGGCCACCCCTCAATATAGACTCACTTAAGAGCAAAAAATAGTTACTCTATTCCAAAAATTATGCATGTAAACTTGCAAGACTTGAACTTGGGTGGGGATGATATTAAGACCCAACCACCCAGGGTAAAATCAATTTACCATGGTTAAGAAAAATTTTTAACTCATATATTAATTCTTTTTACAATTAATAATAATATTAATTTAAAATAAATAAATCATATATGAAAGTTTAAACATCATGGATCGAGCTGATCTGAAGACTCCCTCAACGACTATGGTTTCACCCTAGCCGGTGGTCCCCTCCTTTATTACAGGGACCTAACTGTAGTCTCCTACTACGCGGATCTTGTAGCCTCCAAATAATTGTGATTTCCCATGATTCAATGGAGAAGACAATCTCTATTCAAGGAATGACAACTTGTTCTGCAAGTTCTTCTTCTTAAGAAACTCAAGCTGAGGTTTATTACAATTCCATGTTAAAATATGGATTTGTTCTTATGATAGTTTAAGAAGCACCTACCTTTAATGTTCCCTTGCGATATGAAGTCGTTAACAATGCAAAATATTTTTCAGATCTAGGTTTGGTCTGTAGATTTAATGGGTTTTGTTCATGGTTGATTGATCTCCATAAGTGGATCTCCGACTCATGGAAACCTCTATTGTCTCAAGATCTAAACATTTACCCTCTATCTTAGGATTTCCTTGTCGTTGTCTATGATAATATTGAGGATAAGAATATTATTTTTTATTTTGGGCCCTAGTTATAGGGTAGTGCTAGTCTCTTAATGCAGCCCTAATCTCCTTCTTTTGATCTGGTTTCAGTGTCAATCTCCTCAGCTCCTGTTTGGGTCAGGCTCTGAAACCTTCCTTTGCATATTTGGAATCTCTCTTTATTAACTACTATTGGAAATGAAATAAGGAAATTGTAATGTCATAGTTCATGCACTGATCATTTTCTTAAGCCCACTTATGCTCAAATATACATGGAGATGGACTTTAATAAAGGTTTTCTTGTCGAGATAAACCTAACGACTCCAGATTATGTATGGGTACAGAAGCTTGATTATGAAAATGTTTCATTCCGATCTCGAGTGTGTTCTGAAATAGGAAATGTAATAAAAAAATTGACACAAGTGATTGCAGAATAATAATGTTCAAAAAAGTAGTCAGAGGCCCAAATGGTGGGAAGGTGCTTAGAGACAACATTATATTGTATAAAAGGAAGAAGAGACCTAGGATAAGGAGGAAGTAAAAGACATTCAGGAAGAAGTGGACATCAAAGAGGATCCACCAATTCAGAGGCAAAGGAGGACCATGTTCAACAAACCCTTGTGAATATTGGATCCTTCTCTGAATTCTCAAGAAACAAGATTGGAAAAGGAATTTCTTAGGTTGATCAGGTATATGAGGAAGAACCTTTAAAAAAACACAAAGGTGCTACAGAGAACAAAGATCACTCATAGAAGGGTGACTCCTCGGATTTAGTAGAAAACATGGGTTGGATCCAAGTTGGGAAAAAGTCCCAAAACATCTCGCCAAGGAAAACAAGGAGTCAATCAATGTCAAATCAACAAGTAGTGAGAAATGGAATGTAAATGTATTTGGACTTTGGGAGTAATTTGGAAAATATTTAGTTGGAAAGGGAATAAATTTTTTGTATTATGGAGTACTTGTTTGGGGGTTTGGATTGAGTCAACATGCTCAGTCTCAAACCCACAAGGGATATTGTCAACTTTAAATAAATGTAACGATTATGGGTTGGATCCCATATCTCTTTTTAATAAAAAAACCTTCATAATTGTTTCTTTAAATAATAATAATAATATAAAATAAAGTTATAATTGCATCGAGAGGCACTCTACAACCCAATATGTGGGTGATGTTGTAGTGGTGTAAAAGTTTGTAAACATTTAACATATCAAAAATAAATAAATAAAAATAGTTATTAATGTAATGTCGACTTCATATGTTTTAATTAGTATTCAAACTAAAATTTATATAAATGTAAAATGTAATGTAAGATGTAAACTACAAAATGTGAAACGTAAGGCATAAAGCTAACAATTTGATCACAAGAAATTGGTCTATCTACAATGTAAAGTTAATGTATTATTGTTTATTTAACAGGTTTTTTCTTTATATATTATTATTTGTATAATAATCAATAATATTGATTATTATTATTAACATATAATATAATACTGATAATCTCCATTATAAGTATTATTATATTAAACCTTACATATATTATTGATTACACAGATTGATAGTTCTCATTCACATGGATGGAAGGGGGAGAGAGAGGGAAAAAGAGAGAGAGAGAGAGAGAGGGTGGGAGGAGAAGAGAGGGAGGAAGATAGTGACAGAGCTAGAGGGCACAGAGAGAGAGAGTGTGTGTGTGATGGGGGGGAGAGAGAGGGGGGAACACACACACATCTTCTTATCTCTCTCTTCCCTCCTCTCTTCTTATATCTCTCTTCCCTCCTCTGTGTGTGTCTATGAGAGAGAGAGAGAGAGAGAGAGAGAGATGGGGGGGAGATAGAGGGCAGTGGAAGAGAAAGGGAAATAGAGGAAAGAAGAGAGAGAGAGAGAAGGAGAGAGGGAGTGACAAGGGAGAGATGGAGATAGGAGAGTAGGAAGGAATAGATGGAAAGAGAAGGGGAAGAGAGAGATAAAGAAAGAGGGAGAGGAAGAGGGAGGGAGAGATAGATAGATAGATATGGTGAGAGAGTGTATATGTTTGTGGGGTGAGACAAAGACATAAAGAAGGAGAAATGGAGGGATATAGAGATATATATGGAGGGGGGAGAGAGGGAAGATGAAAGAGACAAAGAGAGGGAAGGAAGGAGAGATAGATATTGAGAGAGAGTGTGTGTGTGTTTCAGGGGCAAGATAGAGAGAAAAATAAGGAGAGAGAGGAGAGAGGGGGGAGAAGAAAGAGATACACACACACACACACACACACACACACATATATATATATAGTATTATATAATATTGAAGATTATTAACCATAGAAGAAGAGGAAGCAAGGCTTTTACAAAAGGTACAAGAAATGGTATTTAGAGGAATTTTTTTTTTTTACTAAAATAGATGCATTGATTTCAGTGTAAATGTTGATTCCTAATGTTGTTTGATTGATTGCACTTGATGCATTGATTTCAGTGTAGTTTTTTATTTCTAATCCTATCTGATTGCTTGCACTGGATGCATTCAATGTATATGTTGATTTATAATCATATTTGATTCCTTGCACTAAATGCAATGATTTCAATGTAGATGTTGATTCCTAATCCTATTTAATTGTTTACACTAGGTGTGTTGATTTCAATGTAGATGCTAATTTCTAATCCTATTTGATTGCTTACACTAGATTCATTGATTTCAATGTAGATGTTGTTTTCTAATCCTATTTGATTACTTGCACTACATGCATTAATTTCAATGTAAGCACAAAAAAAATATTGTTGACATGAATTGATTTTTGTGTCACAATTATTCAACCATAAATAAGATACTTGTTTTCATCCTAAATAAAATGTTCACTTACTTGAAATATTTGCTTCTTGAAACTCTAAACTATTTGTAATTGATTACATTCTTATTATTCCCATTTTTCATCATTCAACATTATTATCCACTTTGCATCTAGACGAGGTAATAGTAAACAACTACAATTGAAACTTACTTGGGGTTTAACACTCCATAAGTCACAATGATTGACTTTGGAGAAAACTACTATTAATATTGGACAACAAGAGAGACAAGGTATGACATTTATTAAGACAATAATTCGAGTTAAAGATTTGAATAGTCTATGATTTCAACTTCCCTCTACATATGATTGATATGAAAAGTTGGCAAAACTAATAGGTGTGATAGTAAGAACAATAGAGGAAAATTGTTTGAGATTCATCACAATGAAGACTCTTTGTAATTCACTACATTCTTATTGTTCACGTTTTCTGTCATTCAACAATGTCACTTTGCATTCAAAAATTTTATTTCATCATTTTTCATGATTCAAGTTATTGACAATCTCTGTCATCTCAACAAATTGAGGTAAGTGAGAAAATTTAAAGTTAAAATGAGAAGATTAATTTTAGACATATTTAGCATATTTAAAATTATCAAAATAATTAGATGTTCGACAAATTTTGTGTGATCGCATGCGATTGAAATCCATTGAGATCCATCTTAACCCTGCATCTATCTAGAGTCGAGAGGGAGAAAATCTCTCGAGGTGCAAACCTTTCCTCAAGTTTTGTACTCAAAAAAGATGTTCTACACCTCAAGAGATTTGAACCCTCTCGGTGCTTAATAGAACTAGGGTTAAGATGGATTAGTTAATTTTTATGATTTTTTTAATCTTAGCAATGTGAGATATCTCTTGGGGTAAGTATTTTGATGTTTATCAAGGACCAATGTCTATTGGCATTTACCATCCATTTAATTTATATGGTTGCTCTAGTATATATACTTTAGAAGGTGAAAAAATAATTGAAAAAACTTTTCCATTTATCATGATATATATCAAGTTTAATTTTATTTTTTTCCTTATTTTCAATTGAGTATTTATATATAATAAGAATTCAATTTTCTTCATCAACTAAAATAAAATAATTAAAAGATAAAATTTTAATTTATTAAAAATATTTGTGGTAAATGTTAATGTAAAACCAAAAATAAAATAATAGCTACAATCTTAACCTTCAATAAAAATAATAAGCATTCATTTTCTATTACATTAAAATCTAAAAACAACATAAAGTTTACTCAATATTATGTTAAATATTATAAATATTATAAAGTTTACTCAATAAACATATTAGTGAATTATAAAAATATTTTATAATTTGTTTTTGTAAGCTAATAAATTTATATAACATTGGAAAATATATACAATGGATGCTAGAGAGTGTCACCTTGACCAACTCTAATATATTAAAACGGAAAACATAATGAAGAAATTGGTCAAGGTTTATACTTAAGGTCATTAAAAACCATAGTTTGAGTTGGGCATGACCATGCTCATTGTTATCATAATTAAAACATGTGGCTATAAAAGCTATGGAAACCAAAAAGACATCAAAATACATAATCAAAACACTAAAAGCTATAGAAACTTTTGAGTTTACTGATAGTGGCCCTTCACCACATGGATGCCTTCCATTAACCAGTTGGAGCAAGACATGCGGGGTTGTTAGGGGGTGGTTGTGCTCTGTGAGGAAGTGATGTTGCCTCCATTAATAGCATCCTATCTTCCATGATCTGATACAATAGGTGCAATTCCTCCATCAAAACGAAAGAAGAGCTTTATCTTCTCTCGTTATGATCAAATCGTACTTTCCCAACAAATTATTGACGTGCCAATACAGATAAACCATGTGAAAAATATTGATTTCAATGAGCTCTTGAGGTGCCCAAATTTGGCACTCAATTCTCGATTTCCGCAAAGATATCAGGTTTCGACATTCCATTCCTCTCGTCGACCAACTCTTACTCATTGTTAGATATATCCTATTGTGCCACCAAGGGGGTGTGTGCCCTATAGCAGGCTCCCAGGGCTTGGAATTAGGCCCGAGTTTAGGAATTGCCTGCCGAGTTATGAACCTCACTACCCCTTCTCGACTGTGTCCTCCCTTTGGGCATTGTCAATGATTGGTGAGAGAAATAAATGAATCTTGACAAGCAGCCGAGTGGAATTCGAGAGGCAGGAGACATAAGGGATTGAAAGCGAGGGAGGGCGATTTACCAAGGGAGACGACGGTAGGAGAGAAGTGAACATAGAGAGAGCCAATTGAATAAGAGAAGCTAGCAACACTAGCCATCAAAATACCTAAGTGAAAGACACAAGAACATAAACTAAAGGATAGGATTAAAAAACAACAGAAGAAATATACCTAAGCAAAGTTAAGTGGAGAGAGTGAGTAGTGCGTGTGACATGAAAATCACACTCCACTAAGATGCCAACTACAAAAAGAAGTGGAAGAGGACAACCAGAAATTAACTTTCAGAGCCTCAAAGATAAAGGGATTTTGATGGTTTAGAAACTAAAGTCCCCCCTACAAGGCATTTTCCTCCTAACACCCAGAAAATGCTAGAATAAATGATATCCTTGTTGCCTACAAGTGGAAAATTCCGAAATAAGTTATGAACATATTGTATGAAAAGTTAGAAAATTCACCAAATTGAGTGGTAACTCCATTCCCGTTTTCATAGAGTGAATGCTATAGATTTATTAGCAGCTTGTGCATTGGGAGATTGAATGCGGCATCAATGTGTGAACTAGCTACATCGCACTCCCTCTCGCAAGAAGCCACTAAACCGAATGTTGCTTCCAACTGTCCCTTGATAACCCACTTGATAGATGGGACTTCCTTAATTTCTTTAGAGGGCGGCGTCGTTGCTTTACATGACAACATCGGTGTAACAACCCTTTATTTTACCCTTATTTTTGTAATTTAAAAATATGGTTTTAATGTTAACATGGGCATAAGAGCCACAACTGATTGATAAAATGTGGTTTGAACATTTAATTTTGATCCTTATGACTTCCAACTAAAGGAGATGATGACCTTATAGACTCCAATGTTTGAAGGAGCTTGCTTGCTTTATTAAAAATCCATAAAACTAGCCCTTGAGCTAATCGAAAAAGTTAATGAGCCATCGATCACAGATATGGATCAAGCCACTTCCTAAAAAATGATTTATGAGATAAAACTAGGGGAGAGATGCTTGTTGAAAATCATTAATGTGATGCAAATTGGGTGGTGAAAGTAGAGGATAGTTCTCATTCACCTCAGGGATCGAGGAGACTAGCCTGTGACCTATGTGAGACAACAGGGCTGCTAGAAATATTAGAGGAAGGCATGATTGAAAAAAATAGTATTTTCTTGGTTGATTTGTGGGCTCTCTCATGCAGGTTAATTCTGGCGGTGACTCTCTAGAGTGGAAGGGTCATTTGGATCTCACTGCAGGTCGCTGGACTGCATTTAGTCATTGGGCTTTGGTAGCAGAAGACAAGGTGATGTATGAATTATTTTTCTTAGCCTTGCACATGATCCAAATTTAAATAGGAACGCAAAAAATTATAGATATAACCATAAATAAAGAGATGCAGCCGAAATAACACTATCTCTCATTAATATCAAATAATGAAATATGCTTACAAACAAAATGGAAATGAGACTAGCTCGGATGATTGTAGCTCATCTCTGAGAAGAGATGTGGTGGCTACATGTCTCTGAACTGAGTTACAATGAGGCTTAAGGGCCTTTTTATTATTTAACAATAAGATAAAACCCTAAACAAACAAAACCCTAACCCGAGGAGATGTAATTCCAAGAGTTTATGGGCCCGGTTAGGGTTTGTTGGGCAGCCAAGTTCCCAGGGTCGTAGCTTGGTCATATTATCTTTTTTTGACGTGCATGATACATCATTAGAAAGATCTCTCCGAGGAATACAAATGAAAGTGTGATCTCAATGATAGCTTTTGTAGCGATATTGCCAAAAAAAACGTCGTTTAGGGCCTCAAAATGGCTTCGGAAGTTCAGGACCTAAAAAATTGCCATAAATTGTAAATTTTGCTACAATTAAGGAAACTGAAAAAACTGAAAGAGGCAATGGTGGGGGTCCACGAGGAATAGGCGAGTGGCCACTAATATCCACCTGGATCAGCGCAAGAGTTAAATCCCTATGAATTTAGGTGAAATCCCTATGAATTATGTGAGGCCATTGAACTATGTTGTCTAAGCCTATATGGTCAATGGGAGGCTCAATGGATGATTGAAGCATTATGGTGCTTGTTGTATAGATAAAAAACCACCTAGAAAAGGATTTATGGGTCACTATAGTGCTTTTTGTATAGTTGATAAACCACCTAGAAAATGGACTCCATAATCTGAGTGTTTAACCAATCCTTTGGTGTGAATTCCCTGAGCAAGCATTTACTCAAAAACTGGATCCAGCTTGGGAGTGGTCAACTGCAAGAAAGTTGTTGTGTAGCTGGCATGTGGTTGGGTGGAGAGTGGAAGTCCCTCCTTTAGGTTCCAATCAGTTGGGACATACAGATAAGTGTATTACATATGCATATTTGAATCATGAACTGTGATGTCCAATATTATGTTTATGGTTGGTTTGATATCTTATGTGTCTATGAATGTTAATGAATGTTTGGACTCTGTTGTTCAATCTTATGTTCATGATTGATATGAGAAATTGTGTGTGTATGCTCACTTATTTGAAAGCAATGGCTTCTATATTTATTAGTTTAGCTTGTTCAGAGGACTGATAATGTTTGATAGATGGAAAACAACCCTTCTTGTTTAATTATGAGAACCTATGTGTTCATTATGAATATGATAACCTTAGTTCTATAAATAAATTTAACTAGCTTGCAGAAGTTTAGTAAAGTTGGATTGGTTGGTAGCATTTCTCTTTGTGAAACATTAAAATCTTGTGTAAATATGGTGTTATGGGAAACCATTCCTGTTACTGGTCATTATACAAAATTTTAGGCTTGGTACATTAGGCCCTTGGATCGTGAAACTTAGAGATTACGAGGTTTTTGGGCAATCACCCCTTTGTTTTGTAAAACCCTAAGTTTCAACTCTTTTATCAATCATTAGATCAACAGAGTAGGAGGGTGCAACATACATTGATGCGCAACCTAGTATGTACCAATAGAAATTTCCCACAACATAGTCCGATATATAAATTTTATAAAAGGATAAAAAAATTTATAGTGAGGAAACATTGATTTACAATGACAACCCCTGGTTAATATTCCATCATTGTCAATAATTGTAATTATTCAAAAATGATGAGAAAATGGACACATATTCCAGTTGTTTGGGGAGGGATGTTGCTTGAGGAATTGGTGAAATTAAATACATCAACCATTTGTTGCCTAAGAATTTTAATGGGTTGATTTTGCAATAAATTTAATTCAAAAAGGAAAGGACATAACCAAGTTCCCTTTAGCTCTAAAAACAAGAAAATAGGGCAAAACATTGAAGAACAGGAATGGATTGTGTTTTCCAAGGCAATTTGACTACATGGAGCCCTGGAAAAAGACAGATGGTTGGTCTATTGGAAAGGCACGAAAACAAGTTGACGAAGAGAGAAGAGAACTCATCTTTCGCGCTTACGTAGTGGAAGAACAAACAGTGGTGAGAATTAGCTGAAATTACTCCAAGTGTTAGACGTGTAAAGAGAGAACAATGATCATAATCACAGTGGTTTAGTATAACACCCCACCCCACATTTACCCACTTTTACAAGCTCTCCAAGGTAAATATGAGTTGACAGTTACTATGACATGACCCAACATCCAAGTTCCAGTTATGGAAGTGGGGTCTACTAATCAAAAAACTTACTAAAACCTCTCAAGGACACCAGACCATCCAGATGTCAGACAACATCTACTGAGGATCTTACCCTAAGCTGGAACTATATCTTTCACATGACCTCACAACCCAATCGCACACATGCCAAGCCTTCCATGCATGGAGAAGGCTCCATCCGCATGCACTGGCATCCTATGTGCGGCTAAAATTGAGATTTCTCAGTCAAGAGACTGTGACTATGAAATCAGTGCCACATTTTTAGGGCTAGCCTATAGGCCACTAACCAAAACTCTCCATAATCAAGTCTAAGATAATCACAAATATGCATAACCTATAATTAGGCTCATATCTTGCCCAAACATGATAGTCACATGATAAAAATTTCGACAAACATATGGTAAACATGGTAGCAACAGGTCATGAATGCATATTTGATCTTTGTCTCATTCATTTCACTAGAGAATCATCAATAAGGCTCACTTCCCTCTCAATCTAGCTACAACAACACTTATTAGCCCATACATTCACATATTCGTTTAATGACATGGAATCATGAACAAAATCCATAACAAGAGCACATCATTTAACCATGCCTATAACCAACATTTAACCAGATTGAAGCCATGATAAACCAGTCATAAAATCAACATAGTAACCAACGCATGTGCTCATTGATCTCAGTATGGAATAACACATAATAACATATACAAATGTCAACCAAGTCAGGGACTTCCACGCACCACCCGGCCATATATTGGGTTGAACCAAATCTCTCTTTCAAACAATCACCCCTTGCCATATTCTAAGCATGAATGTGGGACCTCATGGGATAAACTAAATCAAAACCAACCAGGGAATCTAGAGGTTAAACCACCTCAACCCAACTACAGTGATTTCACCTAAACTGGTCCTGAAATCACCAAACCAACACAAGCTTGGATGCCTCAAAATTTATTCACTATACCCAGAGGCATTTTCCTGTCTCCACCCACCTATCAATGGATTCTCGAAGAAAACCATATCCACCTCAACCCTTGGGATACCACCTCACTTTGATCCAAAATATTATGGCACTTCAACCAATAATGAATCTCATCACACCATGCCTATCTAGGAAATGGCAAGGCAAGGTTGTAACCAATGTCAATCCAGGAAAATCCCATGCCAATGACAACAAAGTAACCATTTAAGTCAAATGCATGCACCACACATTCAAATCCTAGTAAGGAAATCACACATGGAACCTATTACCTACAAAATCTTCATATTGTAGCTGCTCTCCCAATAGTCTCCTTGCGCTCCCTTTCTTTCCTTCGCTTGTCCTTTGCTTTCTTGCTCCCTTGCTTGTGTCCAAATGATTTTCCTCTCTTTCTCTTTCATGGATTATGATTTTGAACTGATCAAAAGTTGAGCAAAAGTTGTCAATTGTTTCTTAGATTCCTTTTTATCATTGATGTTTGGTGTCTCTTCCTTTCCTGTTCCTCTTTTTCTTTCATTTTCCTTTATTTTCTCTCTAATTTACCTTGCATGCATATTCTTGTCTCTCCATATTCCTTTTCTCCTAATTTCGTTTATTTCTTCTTTAAATTGCCATTTATTTCCCTTTTCCTTTTTCCAATTCCAATTTTCATAGCATTAATTGACCACAAGTGATACCCACTTTATTGTTTCTTCCTCCATTCAACTTGGAATACATGTCCCATGACCTTGGTCTTGTTTTTTCCTTTATAATGTCCTTCCATTTACATGGAAAATCAACCCAGGGTCGTTACATTGAGCTCTAGATAAATCAAACCAACTGAGGAACCCTAAAAGAGGCGTGCTAGGTGAAAACATTACAGAGAGCAGTGGCTTGCCTAAATGCTAAAGAACCCACTTGAAGCTTGTGGATTGATGAACCTATTGGATTGGGAAGAGACACACAGGTATTTGAGAGGGATGATGAACCACCAGGAGTTGCCTTAGGGTAGAAGCTATGGTGCTTGACTCACTGATGAAGTAGCTGGAGAGGTGATATCTTGCCCATTAATACCTTATCCATTGATGAACCTGCCCTTGATGTGGACTCTCTTCTCCTAAAAGTGAGTTGAGACTCTTTGTACTATGGTATCATGGTGTACATATTAATCATGTCTAAAATATTTGGAAAGACTGGGTGGATGAAGGCAAAGTGACCTTGTGACATCTTGTTTCAACTGTCGATATTGGTTAAGCTTCCCCTCAAAATCACTCCATCTCAAGCACTGGAATCTAGCTTGGGCATGACAGCGACAAGTAAATGCGGTTGTAGCTTGTCTAAGGTTGGGTGTAGAGTTAGAGTCCCAATCTCAGTTATTAGATCTCTTACAAGATAAGTATTATTTTATGTCTTTGTGCATGTGATTATCATGTCTTTGTTATTGTGTTGAAATAATGTTATGCTAATGTTAAGGAGTGTTGTTTCCTACATGAATGAGGAATGCCAATATCTTGTGTAAAGATTTCAAGGAATGGCTCAGTTCCGGTGATTATTCTTGAGCTGAAAATTAACCTAGGAATGATTGAGCATGAAGAGATGGGAATATTTGTTAATGACTAAATAATTGCACTTACATGTTTGGATATCTGGTCACTTTGTTGATATATTGCTCATGTTGACAATAAGGAATGCGATTTCCTATTTCGAAGTGTTTCCTGAATATTTTTTTATGAATGGGTTTATCCTTGTTTCCATCCCAAGCCTACAAATTGGATTAGTGGCATCTGTATGAAGAGGTATGCAACCTCTGCTAATTTAATTGGATGATGGTATGAAAATTATGGGGCTAGTAGAACTTGGTTTATAAATTGTATGGCTCAGGAGGAATATCAATTGTATGTATATATGCTTTTGCAGGCTTGTATACTCATTATATGTATATTAACAAGATTGTATACTCATTATATGTAAATCAATCCATGCACACTTGGAGCCCTGGTAAAGGTATTTTACTTTTGCACTGATAATTAGTAAAGCACGCATGGTTGGAAACCTTAAGTCCAAAGCACATGACTTTGGAAGGGAATGGCATAAAACCTCTTCGAACCCGTGACCAGGCACGATGATCAAGCACTTAAAAAAGATAAATTTGGGCAATCAGAGGGTAAGTGTTTATAGTCATTGGATAACCCTGAAGGTTTTAAATGGAGAGAAAGGGGGAACTCCGAATATCAAATCCTCGAGATGATGTGATTTGGTGAGGTCACTAACTAGGTGTGTTACATGGCACATGACATGGAAGACATGATGAAGGATGATGTCACCTCGTCATTTAGGACTAGTGATGTCACCTTAAACACTGAATCCTATAGATTTTGGATGGAGGACATGGTAGAGCTCCCAGGAGTTAAGTCCTAGTGTGAGTTGGCATATGGGGCTTTTTCAGTGGGGGCAAGTGTCGCGTGGTGTAATTGCTTTGTGTATTAATCAAGGGGGCGACTAAGCTTTATCCCGAGGTGTATATTTCCATGTAGCCCAGAAGGTTGGCCCCGATAGTTTCAATGGGGAACAATATTGATACTCGCCGAGATTTTATCCCCAGGATGATGTGGCCTAAGGGGTCCACGCTCATGTGCATCGAATGTACGTTATATATTATGTTATAGTTTGGGCTTTGTCAGCCATAGAGAGGGGTTAATTCGTGACCTGGTATTAATGGGTTGGCAATTGCTACATGGTGTGATGGGGCACATGACTAGGGTAGCCACGTTGGTGCCACAAGGGGACCATGTGGTCACCACATGACACGGTAGATTCCATGGAACTATTTGATAGGTCATTCTTTAAACAACCTTATATTTTGATCTGGCAGTCAGATTAGGGCAAAATTCATATCATTGGAAAGGTTTCAACGAGATAAATCTAACAATTCTATCCGTTTTAAGTTTTGAGGAAGTTGAAAAAATCGAAAATTTTAGACCCCATCTCCATAAATATACCTCGAAGGTTGGGTCAATATAGTAACCATCTCCTTACATATCTAGTGAGGTCTAGGGGTGGTAAGGGGATGTGTTATATTCACCGCGATCTCGATGACACTTAACTATGGTCAAAACCATACTTTAAGCCTTAATTAATCAAGTTTGGTGCTAATTAATAATACTTGGACAAGATTAGCGTAGCTTAATCGCACCGAGATACCTGAACATCAGGTCGATATGATGTGAAAATTCCATGCAGATGACACAATGAAAGTGGCATGGCTTAGATGATGATGTGGCAACCAAGGTTATCACACATCATAGGCTGAAATGACACTTTTGGCCACTCAAATGGACAATTGGCGAGTGACACATGGTAGGAACACATCGGTAGTTGGACATGTGGAATGCTTTGATTGATTGAAACATATGACATGGAGTGTGATTAGGCAGGTGGCGTAGTAGTGGAAAGATACCCTGGAGGTATTGGGGCACTAGGCCTCGAAGTGTTGTTTTAATGTAAAAACCCAAGGGCGGGCTGATATGAATTGGCGCAATACCACGTGGCAATGATATGGTGGCATAGGGAAACACATAGTAGATTCTTATTTGTCCTCGCTAGCATGACATGAAAAACCTCGGGATATGTGTCAGGACTCACCTGGTAAAGTTTTATGTGTTAATGTATTGGTAGCTTTAGCACATTGGAAGCTAGGGAGAAAGGTGGGGCCCCATAATAGGCACTGGAGTACCATGAGATTTGTTAATGAAGCATTTCATGGAAGGGATAGTGTCGATATACCTAACCCGGTATGATATTTGTGCCATGTGGACCCTATGTGGTGGTAAAGTGAATCCTCTGGATAATGTGGCCTCTTTTAATGGGATAAGTTTATAAAGGGCATAACTTTCTACTTGGGACTTAGATTGAGGTAAAATATACATCATCAAAAAACTCTCAATGAACTGAATGTGATGGTGGAACTTGTTCTAGAATATGAAGAATTTAAGAAAAATAGGTTGTTATAACCCCATCTACATAACAAGCCTTGGAGATCGGGTTAAACAAGTAATAATGTCACATATCCAGATGACATGATGGGGTGAGATATGTTACAGAATGGTATTAGAGTAAGAAGGTAGCACTCCCATAGCCTAAGATGGCATAAGGGGATGGGAGGTTTTATAGAGTGGTATCAGAGCTAAAGTTCAACACTAGACCTAAAGGGGCACACACACACATAATAGAATTCAATTTTATATAGATGAGTAAATTGAATTGTTATATGAATGCCAATTTAAACCTATAGTTGATGGGATTGCTAACTGAGATGGGATTCTTAGTTTTCCTTTTGTTTTATGGAAATATGTAACTGACATTGGTTTTTGTTGTGTGAACATCTTTAGGTTAGCATACTTGGTGTTGACATGGAAAGGCTATGATTAATATGTTCATGCTTGATTTAGTTTATAGTTGTGTGTGTGTGTGACAACACATAAGAAGACACAATCTATAGTACAAAACTGAGCAATGAGAAACATAATGGCACAATATAGCATGGACATAACCCATCCTAACCAGGAAGAAGATTTAGTTGGAATGATGTCATAAGAAAATTATGTGATTGTATGGATACCCTTAGAAGCTTGAGAGATGAATTAAGGAGCTACAAGGTTTTCAATGAAAATATTTCCAAAGCCCATGAAAGGAAAGTAGAGGTGAATACAATAATATTATAGAGCTTCGCAGATGTTCAAAGAGAAAAGCAACATGAACCTAGTACTAGTTATATGGACAAGCATAAATCCAAGCAAATTCCATCTGAAATCGAGAAGCATGGATTGGAAACCAATAAGGTAGAAGGTAACAATTCAAAGAAAAGGCACAGACAGAAAAGTGACGCTACATTGAGAGGAGCAACTCCACTCAACACTCTGGATATAGAAACAACCAACCATGAACAATTATCAAGTGCCACAACCAAGACAAGGAGACACCATTAGAAGAGAAAGAGTGAGAAAAACATAATGTTGGAAGGATTCAAGAAAGCAAAGGCCCATATTTTTGATGGAGAGATTAGGACAAGGAAGAATAATAATCCTAGCTTTTGGGCTTAAAGAAGTACTTCATAGTCCATGAATTTTTTGAAAATATGAAGGCTAGGGTAGCCATTTTTTGAGAGGAAAAATTGACATATGGTGGGAAGATCTTAGAAATGTCAAAGAAATCAAAGAAAAGAAACTGGCTTAGAAAATATTTGAGAAATATTTTCAGGAAAGGCAGGAAATCAAAGAATTTCATGAGCACAATGTTGGAAAACTCGCCTTGGATGCCTACACCAACATATTTTTGGAGCTAGATAGGTTTTTTCCCTACATTAGGGATGAGAAGGTGAATATTTAGAGATACCTTAGTGGTCTATCACAATCCTACTAAGACATAATTGAATTTGATGAACCAAAGAAACTAGAGAACATTATTAGGAAGGCCAAGTATTGCTATGATCAATCCAAGCATATGGCTGAATTTTGAACATATTGGAAGAATAAATATTAAACTAAATTTAATGGGAAATGACCACAATCATCAAGATACAAGAACATAGGGGAAAATGTAAAGTTCAATACACCTAGTAAAGGTGAGTTCCAACGGAACTTCCCTACTACAAATAAATATCAACCTATCAAATCAACAAGAGAAGATCAAGGCCACAATGGAGTGAAATAGTCCCTGAATTGTTACAAAGGTCAAATCCTTCATGGGATTGGCCAAATATTATCAGTCATTCATTCAAGTATTTTCAAATATTAGGCATCCAATGACAACTTTATAAAAGAAAGGAGGAAAATTTCAATGGACATCAAAGTTCGTACCTAGCTTTAAGCAACTCCAGCACTTGATCACACATGCACATATTCTGAGAATAACAGACCCAAAGAAGGATTTCCTAGTTTGCACAGAAGCCTACAAGGAAGGACTAAGTGGCATCTTGATGCAAGAAGTACATGTAATATTCTAAGAATCAAGGAAAATAAATGAGCGTGAGAGGAATTGTGTTGCTTATGACTTGGAATTAGCAAAAATTGTGCATGCACTAAAGATGTGGAAGCATTACTTGTTTGGAAGAAGGTTTGTGTTAATGTCATATTATGGAGGACTGCAATATTTATTTGATTAGCCTAAGTTAAATGTTAGACAAACCAGATGGTTGGATTTGATTTTGAAATCAAGCATATTAAGGACATAGAAAATTGGGTAATAGATACACTTAGTAGAACTCTATAGGTAGGTCACTTGGAATCCATTATCACGTAAAATTAACACCAAAGAGAAGATTAAATAAGTGTCACTACATTATGATCATTTCTATTATGTGAAGGAATGCTTACAATAGGAACCAGAGGATGCATATATATTGTATGCCATGTATTGTCATGAAGCCTAGAGCTAGGGCTTAACAATTTTGTATGCTAGTGATGCATTTGATCTCATGTATAGATGAGAGGATAACACATGTATTGTTGTTGTTGTGTAGAGCATATATTGTTTCTTATTCATTCCATAACTTACATCAGGATGGCGATTATAAGTGATTTCCGTAAGGGTTTAGGGTAAAACCCTAGGTTTACTGCAACACTTTGTAGGCAGCTGGAGCTAGGTACCCGATAGCCGACAGAATTCTCTCATCGTTTCGGTTGCAGCCGCGTCGGTCACTTTCCGCTGTTGGTTACTGCTAGCATCATGGGCGATACGATGGAAGTTGAGGAGATCGATTTTTCCGAGGACCCCCATTCTGACCATGTCATATTTGGAAACCCTAGCTTTACTACACTGGCATCTGGCCCTATTCTCCCGTCCGGCCCTACTCCACCTATTTCGTCGCCGGTGGTTTCCTTTTCAGGGCACTATACTGCTCCCTGTTCATCGGGTCGCTCTCCATTGTATCTCCAGCGTTGGATTGCCCTCCCTTATCACCTGGTACTTTGCACATACTCACCGTGAACACTCCTCCATTGTCCTCTTTCGACCCCATCCGTCCATTTCGACTTCTTCACCGCGCCGCTTGAAGACATCCACCCATCCGTGGCACCAAACCCTCCATCTTCTGCACACTCACCGTCAGGATGTTTTGAGACCCCTACGGTCAAGGTAAAGTCTACGAAGAACATCCCTTTAGAAGGTTCACCTGACCCATTGGCGGATCACCCATCTGCACCTCGTACTGGAAAGCGTAAGACAAAGTGTGTGAAGGCAACTTCAAAGGATATCACCATTCGGTTCAGCAAGACCTCGCAATTGGGGAAGTGGCATATATGGCTAGTATAGTACTTGTTAGGCATGTTTGCGGCAGAGCATATTCGATAGCCAGACTCACTATATGGGTTTGGGAGATTTGGGGTGGATTGCTAAAGGAACTACCCGAAGTGCAGGTTTTACCCAGGGGTTGGTTTGCCCTTCATTTTGCAAAAGAAAATTACACGGATTTGGTCCTTGCAAGGTACTGGCACATTGAGATGGCTTCAGTTCTCCTTAAGAGATGGAGCCCCCTCTTCGACCCTGAGAGAGAACAAATTGGGGCTAGGCCACTCTGGGTGCGCTTGTCAGGGCTCCCTCTTCAATACTGGTGTGAGGAGGTCTTCATTAGAATCGGGAATGCCCTCGGCACCTGTCTGGACCATGATCAAACTTTTATACAATCAAAGAACAGAACCCTTGCCCGCATCCTGGTCCACTTGGATAATCGCGAGGGATTGGAAGAGAAAATTACACTTCAATGGGGGAAATTCACCAGGGTCTAGATTCTGGACTACGAAGGGTTCCTTTCCGTCGTCGGTGATGTCACAGGGTGGGACACATTTTCAAAGATTGCCCTCTCATCAAGAAAATAGAGGACCCTCCAAAAGTCACCTGCTCCATCTAGGATGGACTCGCTGACTTTGCAACGCTCTCCTGTTCCGGGCCCTATCCCTTCGGCTTGCAATCCCCTCCCAAAGTCGGTGGAAGATGTGCACAGATCGATCTCGCTGCCTCTCACCAGATCTCGGGCTGCAGCTGAAGCCGCAAAAGCATCGGGTAATCCTTTGATCTCTCGATCTCCTTCAATTGCTTTTTGCGCATGATTTGTTTCACCTTCCATTATCACTTCTGTGGCACACTACACTATGGCGACTTCTCCCTCTATTTCCATTATCGCACCCTCATTACATTTGCTATCTACTTCCTCCTCTCCATCTTCCAATAGGATTTCTTCATCTCATCACTATAACCTTCGTTCCCATACCCTATCTAGCGGTACACCAGTTCATCTTGCTGGTTTGGGACTCACCCTACCCTATTCGGCCACTTTGACATCTCGGGGGAGGAAATCAGACCTCTCCAAAGCCATCAAATGAGCAGGGGTTTAGGTCGCCTCTATCCGTCAATCCACTCTCGACGGGGTTCTTAGAGCTTTGAACAACCCGGGTAGGGTTCCCCCATGAAGTGTCTATCTTTCAACTGCAGAGGCATGGCTAGTGCCTCCAAGAAACTAGCCCTGCGCAGAATGTTTGAGGTTGAACCTATTGATATTATCTTGCTCCAAGAAACTCTAGGTGAGGCTGAGCACATTACCAGCTCCCTTAAATCTATATCCCCTGGATGGACCTATATGGCAATGGATGCTGTGGGAGATCTGGAGGCCTAGCCATTGGATACAACCCCCGCTCCATTAGATATTTAGCATCATGGGGAGGCCACGGATTCATGGGATTAGATTTTTTCTCGACAGAACTTGGCACCAACCTAAGGGTTATAAACATATATGGTCCCTGTCAATAGAGGGAGAATTTCTGGCAAAATTTGTTTAATCTTACAATTTTCTTCCCTGATCACATCATCCTAGGAGGTGACCTCAATTTCTCCTTAGGTTTTAGTGAATCTTGGGGGTCTATGGTACAAGTGGATTCAATTTCGGGGTACATGTCAAACCTCCTGAAGCAACACAATTTTGTGGATGTCCCCATCAATAAACCTCTTACTACATGGTGGAATAGAACGGTGGGTGAAGCTGCACTTGCTCGAAGATTAGATAGATTTCTAATGAAGGGTCCCCTCATGCAGCATCTGCATCACTATAAACAATGGGTCGGCACAGGGGGCATCTTGGATCACTCCCCCATTTATCTAGAGGTTTTGGGCCCTCATCCTAAACCTAAAGCCCCATTTAAATTTAACCATGTGTGGCTACAGGACCCTGCATACATTAACTTTGTTTCGAAATTCTGGGATGCCAACCCGATTGATAGATTTGACTCCTTGGCTAAAGGTTTCTGTCATAACTTGTCCAAGCTCAAGCATCTTTCTATTACATGGGCAAAAGAGAAAAAACAGAGGGAGGATTCGCTATTATCACACATTGAATCCGAGCTGAGTTCTCTACTTGATGAGTGAAGCCTGGGGTTTATTACAGCAGAAGACAAATCACATTTGATTGAGCTCGAGAACCAGAAGGCTCAAATATTGAAGGAGAGAGAGGACTTCGGAGTAGGGCCATATGGTTGAAAGTTGGTGATGACAATTCTAGGTTCTTTCATAACTATGCAAAAGGTATAAAGGTATCAAACACCTTCTGGAATTTAGCTCTACCAGAGGGAGGAGTTGCTAATACTTTCAATAAACTCTCCCATCTCGGCTCTTCTCATTTCAGGAATCTATACAAAAACCCACTTGGTTCAAATCTAGTGGATATCATCAATGTGTCTAGTCACTTCCCCAAATTTGTAAATGAGGACGAGGCCGAGGAATTATTTTCTCCTGTGACTACTGGAGAACTTGAAGGAACGTTGAAATGGTTCAAGAAGGACAAGAGCCCGGGACCAGATGGCTGGACCATAGAATTCTATCTTGCATTCTATGACCTACTAGGGCAGGATCTATTGAAAGTTGTGGAAAAATGCAGATTGTCTGGATCGTTGTACAATGCTATCAATTCAACTTTTATTGCCCTCATACCAAAATCTGATACCCCTTCCTCTTTCAATGACTACAGGCCCATTTCATTATGCAATTGTCTGTACAAAATCATATCCAAGATCATTGCAAACCGACTCCGCCCGATTCTCTCCCGTCATATTGCCCCCGACCAATTTGCCTTTCTTGAACATCATCAGATACATGAATCCATAGGCTCGGCCCAAGAAGCAATTCATTCAATCTGGACTAGACACCATAAGGACATTATTCTTAAGATTGATCTAGCAAAAGCATTTGACCGTGTCAGCTAGATTTACATTAAGATTCTTCTTTTTCATCTGGGCTTTCTCTGTAATTTCATCACTTGGATTATGGCTTGCATTACCTCCCCTACCTTCAGTGTCCTCATTAATGGTTCAGCCTCACATTTATTTCATTCAAAGAGGGGGCTTAGACAAGGTTGCCCTCTCTCTCCCCTCCTCTTTTTGATTATCATGGATGGGCTTAGCCGCTTGATTGCTTCGGCTAAGAGTGATGGTAGTCTTTGTGGTCTTAAGATATCTGATGCATTTTTTCTTACCCATCTCCTATTTGTGGATGATGTTCTCATTTTTCTGGATGGGAGTATTCGGGATTCTCTTACTTTTTCCAAAATTCTCCTACTTTTCTCAGCGACCACTGGGATGTTGGCTAATCATACAAAATCTACCATTACCTTAGCCCAAACCTCCATCCAGGAGTCTCAACTTGCACATCATATTTTCCCATATTGTATCAATCCCTTGGACAGGGGTCTCAAATACTTAGGATTATGAATAAAGCCTATCAGCCATAAAATTGCAGATTGGGTTTAGCTCGTCACCAAACTAGAAAAAAGGCTTTCTATATGGAGCCACAGATTTTTGTCCAGAGCTGGCAGACTTATTCTTATCAAATCTATGCTTGAGGCCACACTTGTATTTTTTATGGCACTTGCGTGGATCCCCAGGAACATTTTGGCCCGATTACAACAACTCTACAATAGATATATCTGGAAGGGAAATCAAGACAAAAGGATTTTTGCATGGGTAAGTTGGAATAAGATTGCTCTGCCTAAGAAATGGGGAGGCTGGGGACTAAAAGACCTTCCCTATTTTGCACAAGCCCTTGCAGCAAAAATGGGCTAGACCCTGCTGACAGGATAGAATCTATGGACCTCTATCACATAGCATAAGTATATATGGCCTCAGCAAATCATGGATTGGGTTCGATTGCCGAGCTGGCCCAAAACTGGCATCTCATCAGTCTGGAAGGCACTTCTACATTCCTTGCCTCACATCAAGAACAATCTCGTCTAGAGAACCAACGATGGAACAAAGGCTCATATTGGCTTGGATCCATGGACTGGAGGTGGAGGTAGATATCAACTGTCTAGAGACCTCATACAGCATCTTCATTCACATGAGATCAAGGTGATTGCAAATATAGTGGACCCTCATAACACAAGCATCTTCTCCCAAGGATGGAAAACAACCATGCAGCTTGATTTACCATCACGTTGGCACCAGGAATGGCAAGATTACATATCTACATTATGTGAATCTCATATCAGGATTAAAGAGGGCCCTGATGAACTTATCTGGTGTCTTACGGAGAATGGTATATACTCCCCTAAGACTGGATATCTATCCTTGATCTCCCATAAGCAACCGGAGCAGACTACCTTTTGGTGGCGGAGTATATGGAAATTAACATCACCTCCTTGGACCAAACTATTTTTTTGGTGTATACTCTGAGACAAAGTTCCCACGGGAGAGAATCTCACTTACCAATCCTTTCATGGGCCGAATTGGTGTATCTTGTGCAAAAATTCATCTGAATTGACCCTCCATCTTTCTCTTAAATGCACATCACTGATTAATCTCTAGCAAAATATTGCTACCTTCATTCATGTTTATGGGCATTGGGAAGGAGAAGATATTGGCAATGCAGGGGAAAGTTGGTACAATCGGCATCAGGTTTCCAAACTACAAAGTCTCCCTATGATCATTAGCCAGCATATCTAGCTAGCTCGGAACCGGTTTATTTTTGACAACAGACCTGTGTGCTGGTCACACATCACGGCCTGTATTATATCAGCATATAATGAGATGTCTAAACCTCATAAATCTCGACCTCGGCGACCTCATGCCCCTGCTCCTATTGACAAAAATACACCTTGGGCGTTTTTCGATGGCGCAGCTCAACAGCAGGGATGTGGTGGTGGATTCATCCTTTACTTAAATGATCAGCATTATTTCAAAGTAAAGATGGGACTTAGAGCTGGAACTAACAATTACGCAGAACTCATTACCCTATGACACCTCCTGCATTTCTCATTGGGACATAATTGCATGAGTTTAAATATTTTTAGGGACTCAAAGATCATTGTGAATTGGTTCATAATATTATTGTTTGTCACACACACACACACTCAGTAATATTTTGAATGAAGTTAATATTTTCAAGGCACAATTTAACATCATCACATGCAATCACATTTACAGGGAACATAACAGCGGTGTTGATGGGCTATCCAAGGAGGCCACGACACTTCCCAGAGGAGAGTGGATGATCTAGGAACAGCGGAGGACAAATGAATACTACTACTATCATCGGTCATATATGGATCAAAACTACCACAGGGCAGAGAGCCCTTGATCACTGGTTTTTTTTTTTTTTTTTTTTTTTTTTTTTAGAAATATTAAAATGACAAACTCTGTATATATATATTACATGCTATATTTATGTATTTTTAAATGCCCTGCGTGGCATATGTACAGTCATATAACAAACTCTTTTTATATTATCTAGAAAATGAATGAACACCCTATGTGGTGAAGAAAGCTCAGAATAGCACAAAGTTTTTGGTGAAATTTTAAAAAAAATTACTCAGCCCACAGTGGCTAGAAAGATACAGCATATGCAATCGCATCTACAATATGTAATTTTTCAAAGTTAATGAAATATTATGATTTTTCCAGTGGAAAAAAAGGAACTAGAGGGAATAATAAGCAAGAATTACAAGCTAACTAATGATGGTATGTTGTTGTTCAAAGACAGATGGTATGTACCCGGTGTGAATGATTTGAAGAAACTCATAAAGGATGAGTTTCACAAAAGACCTTATTCAAGTCATCTTGCTTACAAAAAATGATAACAACCATAAATAAATTATTATTGGAAAGGATTGAAGAAGGAAATAGTTGAATATATTGCCAAGTGCCTGAAATGCTAACAAATTAAAGTAGAATGCTGACAATTAGCAGGATTAAAATAGCCAAATCTAATCCTTGAGTGGAAATGGGAAGTCATATCCATGGACTTCATCATAGAATTTCCAAAGACATTGAAACAACATGATGCCATTATGGAGGTAGTGGAAAAATTAAGGAAACTCACTTTGTACTTGTTAAGTCCACCCACAAAGTTATTGAAATAGCTCAATTTTTTATGAAATAAATATTTAGATTGCATGGCGTACGCAAAAAGATCATTTTATATTGGGATGCCAAGTTCACTTTAAATTTTTGGAAATAATTGTTTGCAACCTTTGGGACTCAACTAGATTTTAAAATAGCTTATCATCCTCATACATATGGTCAAAATAAAAGAGTAAACAAAATACTAGAAGACATGTTGAGGATGTATGTCATTCATCAACCGAAGAGGTGGGAAGACTTCCTACCATTAATTGAATTTGCTTACAACAATGGGTAACGAAAGTCACTGAAGATGAGTCCTTTTGAGGCACTATATGGAAGAAAATGTCATATTCCCATTAGTAGGGATGATCTAGTGAACTGAGTGGTACTTGGACCTGACATGTTGAGAAAAATGGAGCAATAAGTGATTATTATCAGGCATAAGTTGAAAGCGCCCATGACAAGAAAAGAGTTATTGATCCAGGTGGATGTTGGTGGCCACCCACCTATCCCATTTGGACCCCCGCAACTGTCTCTTTCAGTTTTTCAGTTTCCGTAAATGTAGCACAATTTACTATTTTTAGCAGTTTTTTCGGGTCCTAAACTTCTGGAGCCGTTTTGAGGCCCTAAACGATGTTTTTTGGGAAGTCTGGGGGCAACATGGGTCCATGGACCGATGTTGCCCTTCCGAAAGTGGTAGTTCTCGGATAGATCTTTCTAACGAGCTATCATACGCGTCAAACGGAGATCGTATGCCAAAGTTACGACCCCGGGAAATTGATGTACCAATTTACCCAAAACGGGGCCCACAATTTGGCGTTCCATCTTCTAAGGGTCGATTTTGGAGTGTGAAGGGTTTTCCATTGTTTCTCAATAATAAATAGGCCTTCGAGCCTCATTGCAACACAAGTTCGGAACAGTTCAGAGACATGTAGCCGCACATCTCTTCTCAGAGATAAGCTATCATCGTCCTAGCTGGTTTATTTCCAATTCTGGTCGTAAGCATATTTCGTTATTTTCCAATAATGGAATGAAGTGTTTTTTCCAGAGAAAAGAAGCAGTAACTTTTTATTAAAGAAATAATGAAAAGTTACATCACTTGAGCAATGAAGCATACATTGATCTGCCACAAGGGCACTAGTGCAAAACACACCCAAAAGCACCGTTAGAAAAACTAACGAGAGCCAAGAAAACGAGATAAAAAGAGAAAGAAAAAAGACCCCAGAAGGAGCAAGAAACACTCAAGCATCAAGATTTACTTCCTTTTTTCTTTTCGACCTTACGCCACTCACCCACAGTGGGTTCGGTCGAAACGATGACTAACTGAGTTGTTTCTTGCACCTTCCCTGAATCTTTGTTTGAATCTGATGAGTCTGAATGATGTTGTCGTTTAATACCCCCCAAGCTTTGATCCGCACTTGTCGTCTCTGTTTTGTCTTGCTGAGTCTCTAATTGATCTGTATGTGGTTGTGGGTCCTTGTTACCTTCTGTATTTTCCTTCTGATTTTCTTGATCAACTTCCTCTATGGAGGTGTCTTCCTCTTCTGCCTCTGTCTCTTCCTCTTCGGATACCGGAGGGGTTTTTTTCCTTGATGTTCGTCTCTTTAAGACTTCATCCAAATTCTGTCGTCCTCTAGTCTTCCTTTGTTGTGGCTTGCTCTTGCTGGGACATGCTTTGAGCAGATGGCCTGTTTGTTGACATCCCCTGCACCTGAAAGCTGTGTTCTCATAGTCCAAAAGTTGTTTCCACTGAATATTGTTAAAGGTCAGGAAAATGCATTCAGGTAGTCCTTTGCTGAGATCTACCTCAATGCATATCCTAGCAAAGGAAAAAATTCCTTTTAAGTGCCTGTCTGTGTCAATCTTTAACATTCTTCCAAGGGAATTTCCAATAGCTGTTAGGGACTTGAAGTGCCAAAAATGTAAGGGTAAATTATGTAACCTTACCCATACTGGCATCCTTGAAACCACCATTGTGTTGGCGTCAAATTCTGGAAACCATGGTGTGACAAATAAACCCGCACTGCCCCAGAACCATGGTCCTTCCTGGAGAATTTTTTCCCTGTCTTCGCCTTCATGAAATGAAACTATGAAAAAGCCCTTTGAACAGAGGTGGATCTGGCAGTCTGTTGTCCAGACTGTGTGAATCCATTGGTAGAGAGCCTAAGTTTTAGGCCAGAAGCCGTTAAACCTGCATATAACAGCTTTATTTTGCAAATCTGTAAAAATGCATTTTACCTCTGTAGAATCCAGCGTGATGGAGGGATTTTCTGATGTTTGTTCCACAATATACTGCCCTAGCGGTGGGCTGGACTTTGCAGGTTCTTTTCTGGTTGAAGGAGCTTTCCCTTTGGCCGCATCACGATATGAAACAGCGGGTTTTGATGTAGAGCCCTGAAATCCTTTCTGACCTGCATCCGAGCTTCCTCCACGCAGCCATGTGCTTATGGTGATGGTTGAATCTCGCCCGATGCCATAGTGCTGAAGGGTAAATTTCTCCTGCAGGGTTTTACCTGCATGGACCAACACTAGCAGATTCGAAGGGATACCTGTATCTGCTTGAATCTCTTCCATTATATTTTTTATCTTTTTACCTGTCCAGATTTTCTTGCAAATGGATTTTCCGGACAGCGTCCTTATGAAGATTTGGATTCGGACCTGTTCTGAGTCCTTGTGGGGTAGCGGAGCTTTTCCCCCTTCTGGTTCCAATACTCTTTGAGAACCGAGCACCCGAAACCTATCCAAAGACGATTGAATAGGGAAACTAATGGAATGAAGTGTTATTTCCGCTGCATCTCTTTATTTATGGTTATCGCATCTCTGTATTTATGGTTATCTCTGTAATCTATTGCGTTCCTATTTAAATCCGGATCAATTGACTCAAATAGGAATTATTGGACCTCCACACCATGTCGGCCTAAAGGAAGTGCAAGTCAGCCTAAGACCCTATTCGACCCCACAAGAAGCCTATAAAAGGAAGGATATCGAATTCATTTGCAAGATCCCTTCTCATCAAGTTCGAATTCTCTCTACTAGGCAGAAGTGCAAAAAATTATTTGTTGGGAAGAAGTGCGAAGTGGGTAGCTAGGAAAGTCTTTTGTCAGAAAGTGTAAGTGAATGTGATTTTGGTTGAGTCTAAGGAGTCAAGGAAAATGAAAATTTTGGTGGTGGTATCACTCCGTTTTGTGCTCTGGGTTGGGAGATCGAAGTCTTCCAAGTTGGACTGTTGCAAGAAGTTGTTAGCTGTTGCAAGTTGTTGCATAGACAAAGTTGTTGGGAAGAGGTCAATCTTCTAGAGACTGACTTATTGTGGAGGGAAGGTCTGGTTAATGTCTAGGGTGAAGAGTCTCAAAGAATACTATTGAAAGGAAGAATTATTTTGATTAGGTTTTCCCCTTGAGGGGGGTTTTTCCCTGGCATGTGCCTACATGTTGTGTTCATTGTTTTATGTGCTTCTACTTTTGGTAATTGCTTGATGAACTAAATAAAGAAGATATAAAGAATCATGATAATAAGAAACATCACAAGTAATTATCAATATCAAGAAAATATTTACCGTCTTTCTGATTTTCCAACAGGGTATTCGAGCTTTGGTGAAGAAGGAAGAAAAACGCAGATCCATTCATAGGCACTATCTCAGGGAAGGAGTCTATTATATTCAAAGAGGATGAATAACTCTATCAAGGGTGAGAATAAGCTTGAAGGAGAATCTAACTTCAGATCCTGGAGGAAGAGGATTGACCTAATCCTCGAGAAGAACAAGGTTGCTATATTTGATAAAAGGAAATGTAAAGAAGCCTACCGAAGAAGCCAGTGATGCCGACAAAGCGAAATTTAGGGATATAGAATTGGTGATCACTGCTATATTAGGATTGACACCCTCTTGGGGTGCATTTTCTTCAGGTCTCAACATTTGGAAGGTAGCTCCCACCTTTGAAGAATTATGGGCCACATGTAGTCAAGAAGAATTAAGTCTCTCAATGGTTGTCAATCTTAAAGGAGTATCCAATGCTTATGTTTCTCATCATAAAGGAAAGAGATCAAAGGGACCAAGGAAGATATTTGACATGTCTAAGATAAAGTATTATCAATGTCATAAGAAAGGTCACTACAAGAGTAACTGTCTCGAGAATCCAAACAATAGGAAGAGAGGAAGAGATCAAGCCAACTTTGTTGAAGAAGGAGTCTCAAAGAAAGTCAAGCCTGAAGAATCCAACATTAGGGACTTACATTATTAAGTCATTTTCTTTACATAACTTGTTTTATATGTTTTATAATTTATATGTTTTTAACATATCTTTGGAAAATACATTTGTATTGTTTTAAGTTTGTAGGTTCCCCTCGAGCTTTGGACGGATCTCCCAACAACTCTAAAATATCAGTATCTCATGTCTTTTCAGTTTTGGATTCATATATTCATTCAGTTTTGATTATACTAAATACTAATCACATTTCTCTACAAGAAGGAGGATCTCTCAAGACAAGGTTAGTCAAGAAACAAAGGTATGCTTTGAATACATTGATTGAAAGGATTATTCATTTGATGATCTATTACTAACTTTTTTATGACTAGTTGTATTGAATCTTAGTGATTCTTGTTTGGGTGAGTCATCTCCTGATAAATCTACTCACCCCACTCATATTCTTGATTGACTACGTAGAACCCTAGACAGGTTCTAGAATGCCATCACCAAAGGGTTTTCTAGTGTAATTGTCTGAAACCCTAAAATGCTTAGGGATATTGTGAAATGCTAGTTGAAGTTTCATTGATGATGTCATGTTTGGGATATTGGTGTGATCTATAAATGCTAACTTGTTAGGGTTGAATGATGAGGTCTAAAATCTCGAACCTTTGAAGTTTTGGTAATGTTGGGTTTGCTATGTTTCTACATTGGAACCCTAGTTTATTAGGGTTTGGTGGAATGTATGAGAAAGACCCTTATATTGTCTTAGAATTGATTTACTTTGTATGTGTGATGACTGGTGAAACCCTAGTACAATCAAGATGATTGTGTGTCTAACTCTTATTTGATATTATTGTGAAGTTGGGTTTGACTAACACATGATATGAAATGTAATTTTCATGATGATAAATTTAGGCATATATATGGATATGTCCTAGGTTGGTCTAGGACAAGATGTATTAATGTTGTTGGACATATGATATGCGTATATATGGTTATGAATTCCTAGATATGTGTGTTGACCTAGTTATTGATGGTCATAGGTCTTAGGACTTAATGGAATTCCTTGTTTTAGGATTTAATGGAAGTCCTTGTCTGGGATTATAGGATGATGATATTTGGAAATCTAAGGTTGTTGTGGCTAAACCAAGTTAAAATATCTAGTATGTGTGATATAACATTCTGAAATCTATTAAGTGATTGTTCGAAAAATAAAAATCTAGGGTTTGGCAGTTAAATCCTAGTAGTAACATTTTCTATTGTGTGTAATGTAATAATCTGAGATCTATTTATTTAATGATTGTTGATATTGTAGAATTCTAGGGCTTTGGAGTTAAACCTTAGTCAAAGTAAAATCTCTAAAACATGATGAATTGAGAGTTGTGAAAATTTGTTGAAATTGAATTTTTGGTTGATTCTGGTGATGATCCAGGTGGATATTGGTGGCCACCCAACTTTTCCACCTCTATCTCCATTCGGTTTCATTTTTTCCTTGGTTATTTCAGCATTTACTATTTTTAGCAGTTTTTCAGGACCTAAACTTCCGGAGCAGTTTTGACCCCCTAAACGACATTTTTTTTGAGCTCTATTGTAGGCCCATAACCATAAGTAGGGGCCTGCGGCAAAACATATAGTACTTAGAGTGACCTTTCCAACAAGGTATCATACACGCCAAATGGAGATAATATGACCAAGTTATGACCCTGGGAAGTTGGATGCCCAACTAACCCCAACGGGGCCCACAAACTCTTGGCGTTACAACTTTTGGGATTATGGTTTTGGTCGTTTAGGGTTTTCTCATGTTTTACAATAATAAATAGGCCCTTGAGCCTCATTGTAACATAGTTTAGAGGTATGTAGCCGCCACATCTCTTCTCAGAGATAAGCTACCATTACCCGAGCTAGTCTTATTTCCATTCTGTTTGTAAGCATATTTCAGTATTTGACGTTAAAGAAATGAAGTAGTATTTCTATTGCATCTTTGTATTTATGGCTATATCTATAATTTGTTGTGTTCTTATTTCAATTTGGATCAATGGTATCAAAGTGGTCTGCTCTTTCTCTATTTTTCTTTACATGTCCCCAACGAGGTCGGGATATAAGGAGTTAGGGCTTGAACTGGTTGAACCTTTGCAAGATCAGCCTCGAAAATCCCGACAGCCTCCCATGGTGGAAGAAAATAAAGATGATGGGGAGGATATCCTTTCAAAATCTTGCTCGAAGAGGCCCGCGAGTGACAGAGGGACACGATGATGGACAACTTTCCCCAGATCCTTCAGCAACTACCCAATGGCGACGCATCTACTTCCAACAGCTACTCTGGAAGCGGCACACCCTTTAAGGTACAAGTTAACTTTTACATTCTCATATTTGAGGGTGAGATAGATGCGAACACCGTAGATAAATGGTTAAATATGCTAGAAGGATATTTTTATGTTCATGATTTTTCCAACCAGGAAAAGATTACTTTTTCTCTTCTCAAAGCAACCCCTGAGGTCAAGGACTGGTGGGAAACCTACTGTGAGAAGAAGGATGAAATTATGCCCTCACTATTTTCGGTTGCACCCACTTGGGATCCATTCCGGGACCCCATCAAGGAGAAGTACTACCCCATCGGGAGCTATGAGGATAAATACATAAAGTGGACCACACTACGACAAGCAAGGGACCAAGACGTTCCAGAGATTACCAATGTTTTTCATACCCTTTGCACGAAGTATGGTATCAAGGAAACTGAGAAAAATTTGGTACATAAGTATCGCAACTGCCTACACAGGTACATCCAGGATTAGATTGCATTCCTAGACATCTCCTTGCTCAGCACGGCGTACCGATACACTGTCAAGATTGAGCACAATCTTAAACAGAAAAAATGAGACTTTGGATCTGCGAATCCAAAGTAAGGGAAAGGCACCCCCAAACCACAGAGCAAAGGGTAAAGCCAAGGGGGGACGACCCAGGATAACCCTTCAAAGCTGCAAGAAAATAACAACACCATGAAGACAAAGAAGGACATGGGAAAGTGGTTTGATTTCCAAAAGAGCTCCAGTCACAACATAAGTGAGTGTCGGGCCAAGTAGTCACTCGTGGCCGAGCTAAAGGCTTCTAAGTCTGACACAGGTTCTGACTCTGAGTCAGAACCCGACAAGGGGAATGAAAAAGGGAAGCAGATCATTAGCGCAAAGCCCAATGCCACTATGGCCACCACCAAGATCCAGAAGATTGAGCCTGAAGATCCAGAAGAGGGGGAGCGCCTATTCCACTCACATATGTGGTTGAAGGGTTCTCTGTTGCAATTCATTGTCAACAATGGGATCCAAAAGAACCTCATTTTAGTATAGGTCGTGAAGCGGTTGGGCTTGCTGACTACAACACATCCGCATCCATACACCATCGAGTTTATTCACCAAGGACAAGATCTCCATGTTATCCAACAATGTCGCCTTTTCTACAACATCGAGCCCTTCACGGATGAAGTATTGTGTGATGTCACTCCTCTTAAAGTTTGTGATGTATTTTTAGGACAACCATACTTATGGAAGTGGCATGTTGTATAAGAGTCTAGACCTCGCTCTGTTATTATTTCTTTAGGTACTAAGTTATATTGGATACCCGAGGTAGCCCCACCTACCGCCATCTCTTTGATCTCTGTTAAGCAATGAAGTAGGGTCATCTCCTAGACTGGAAAATTTGTTTTCTTTCTGATTTGCTCTCAAATTAAGGGGAAGGTTGAGGCCACATACATGGCCCCCGGGAAGGGTTCCTCCAAGCAATAGAAGTAGGTGGATACGGTCGTGGAAGAATACATGGACATGTTCTCCTCACCCATAGGAGTACCCTTGCATTGTCAGGTCAAGCATTCAATCGGTTTGACTCTCGAAGAACCTCTATCTAACGAGCCGATATATCACCGCTCCATTTTAGAAAATTAAGAGATCAAGCATCAAATCTAGGAGTTTTTGCAAAAAGGGCACATCCGGACAAGTTCCTCACCTTGTGGGAGCCCGATTGTACTTGTACAGAAGAAGTACGGGACCTGGAGGCTCTACATTGGTTATCGAGCATTAAACAAAATCACTGTCAGGAACATGTATCCAATCCCATGGATTGATGACCTGCTAGACTAACTTAAGGGGGCCAAGTATTTCACCAATATCGATCTGAAGTCTAGTTATCACCAAGTTCCAATAGAGCCCACAGATGTAGGGAATATCGCCTTTAAATCCAAGGAAGGCCTTTTCGAATGGTTGTTAATGCCCTTCGGGTTGAAAAATTCCCTTGATACTTTTATGAGGCTAATGGATGACATCTTACGACCCTTCACCAACTCGTTCGTGGTGGTTTATCTAGATGACATTCAACAGGTCCTTCAATCCCTTAGGCAGGACAAACTATGTACCAACTTGGATAAATGCACCTTTGGCATGATCCAGGTCCCATACTTGGGTTACATCATAGATGAGCGTGGTGTGCATGTGGATCTGACTAAGATCCAATTCATTTGGGATTGGCCGGCCCCAACCACTCTAACGGAGCTTCGCAACTTTTTGGTCCTTGCAAAATTTTATTGGAGGTTCGTGTTTGGATTCTCCGACATTACTTGGAATTTGAGTCATATTACTAACGGTGAGGTGAAAGCAAAGTTTTCTTGGTCTGAGTCCCAAAAAAAGGCATTAATTGAGTTGAAACACCTCGTCTGCTCTACACCAGTGTTCACACTGCCAAACCTGTAGCAGCCATTTGAAATTGAGACAGATGCCTTAGACTATATTATTGGTGCAGTCCTTAACCAACACAGGCGTCCAGTGGCCTATCATAGTGAGACACTTTCTGATACAATTCAGAAGTACCCCACCTATGATAAAGAGATGTATTCCATCGTGCAGGTTTGTCGACAGTGGAAGCACTACATTCGGGGGAAGAGGACGATCATCCACACTGATCACCAACCTCTTCAGTTTACACAGACGCAGGGGAAGTTGCAAAACGATCACCATCAGAAGTCGTCTACATATCTGCAACAATTCCACTTGAACATCGAATACAAAAAGGGAAGCACCAATCGTATTGCAGTCTGCCTCAGCTACCCCCCAGTTGCAGCAATGACAATTGTTCTCAACTCTTGTGGTCATGGAACCTATGGATGTCTGCGATTATACAAAAATGATCCAGAGTTTGCCTCCACCTACCATATGCTAGTATATGGAAAGCAAGTTCCTGATTTTGACCTCCAAGACACATTATTATGCTACCTAGGAGGCGCACACTGATTTGGGAGGCGCACTACAGTCGGGTCGCAGGACACTTTGGTATGGAGAAAATTGTGGTTGTACTACAAAGTACTTCTATTGGCCCAAACTCCAATTGGATGTTGGGAAATGTTGTAACATAAATAGTTTCGATAAGATATATATTTATAAAAGAGGGTATAAAAAATAGAATAAAATAATGAAAATATGAAAATTGTTGAAAAAATATGAAAAGAAACCCCATCAAAAGAAAAACAAGTTTACAAGTGAGAAAGCTCAAATGTCACTTGAAATAATTCTCGTTTGAATCATATAGTATAATCATGATCAAACATGTTTAAATTTATGTTTTAGGATTAGAAAACAATTCAACCAAACTGTTTAATCTTGGTTGAAATTAGAAGATAAGATAGATTAGAGGAAAAAGTGACCAACGAATTTTATCTTGGTCAATTGCATTTTATGCACTAGAATAGGGTAAAGAGTTACTTTAGGAAATAAAAAGGGAATGCTTGATCAAATGTTCTTTTAGAACTAATCATGCTTTGATGAATTTATTTTAGTTAAATAATAAACTAATAATGTCATTTAAGCATGATTAGCACCATGTAATAAGCATTGAACTTTAGGTTTATTTTTACTTCGGGAGATGATTTTATGTTTTTCCATTTTGTAATATCCAAAGGGCACTTTCCAACGACCATGATTTTTCCCGCCCAAATCAATGGCAGGGAAACCAATTCACAACCCCTTATCCCATTTCATGTTACCATCGGGGGGGCGGTTGTCCGAAAAGCGTATTGTTTTTCCTAGGTCCCACACAACATGGCACTCTCTCATGAATTCGCATCGCCCTTGTCCTAAACTGCTTGCCATTGCCCCCCTCTCCCCTCCGAAATTCCCTTATCACTCCTCCACTCGCCAACAATCACTACGTCACCTCCCGCGCATTTCCCTCCACTAATCACATCTTGCCACATGTCCATCTATCATTCTCTCACATCTATTCTCGTTATCATTTTCCCGTTACATGATTATCCATTACCATATTATTGTTACCCATTAATACTCCTAAATCTTGTTTGGTAATGGTTCCACCGCAACGGTAATTGATCAAGGCCTATAAAATCACTTTGACTCATTTCGCGTGATTCCCCTACCCAATTTGATTACTATTTTCAATGTGCGAGTATTGTTTTAATTTTCCGCACTCCTATTGTTCAACACCTATCAATTTCTACAATTCAAAGCCCAGATACCCTTGACAGAGATTTATTTCTTATCCGGGTACTTGTTCAAGTCAAAATTTTGTCCTTTGAGATCTTCTCAAAATCCTTAGTCATGGAACCAAAGGGAAAACCCAATCTTCTAGCATCAAAACAAAAAGTAATGATAACTCTAAGATCTATGTTATCCTAGACCTAGATCACATGCCATTATCAGACCAATACTTCAAGATTGTTGACACCGAGTATGAATTCGACCTGTTCGAATTACATCACTGGTTAAAGAAAAATTACCTATACCAGCAAGATGAAATTAATCTTTGGAAGTCCTTGTTACCTATGTTTATCTTTCCACAGACACATTATTTCCCTGATCTAGTTATGTGGTGTCAATCCAGATGCAATCCACTACACAAAACCATTGTGGTCCAGAATGGAGACATTCTAATTTCAATTACACCTGAAACCATAAACCAGATGTTGTCGATTCCTCAAAATGACTCCCTTAGCCATTTTTTTATAGATTTTCTAATGGACCTGTATAATAAGTTAACCTTTCCTCAGAGAGCCCAAATTTTTTATATTTTTCTCCCATAAGACTCTCAAATTTATAAGAAAAAACCCCCTTACCCAGCTTCTATGTTTCGAGAGAAAGCCAAGAAGATAATTGCCTTAGTTTCTTGCCTTTTAGGGTATCCACTAGACTAGTGGGTAGATGAGCCTATTTTAGGATTTCCATCAACTTTCTCCAATGAGAACAAGCCAACATTCATGTTCAATTTTAGCCAATTTTTGTCTCATAATATGCATGAATAGATGATGAAGATTACTACATAACGCATATTTAATTATGCATCTATACTAGTCTACATGTTTATTTTTCAGCAGGGAGATAAGTTTCCAATAAATTTACACAAGAAAGATGATCAAGGCATCAATCAATCTATGATACAATAGAATTCATTAGTCAGGAGAAACTTAACAGAGTTTAAGTTTGCAGACTTCATTGACAATTTTTTTCATAAAGTTGCAGGCCTTCATAGCAGTCAGAGTGAGCCAAGGATTAGTTCATAAATCAAAAGGGTTTTTCACTTGAGTGAGTAGACAAAGACTCAAGACTGGTATTTATACCAAAATTACACAAAAATAATTGTATATGGATGTGATTTGGCTCCCTACAAATTACCTAAGTATGTTCCAATGATAATTTTCTCTCTGGAATATATAAGGCAGATGATCAATATGGATGAAATCCATTTTGTATCAAGTAAAAGGAAATCACAATTTAAGATCAAGACTCAAGTAGGACCATTTATATGCAATAGTAGAATAGTAGGTGATGAGGCAGATTCGATTCTCAAGTAATTAAACTTTCAGCGTAGTTTCACCTAGTCATATGATCCACTCAACATTATTTCCAATCTAAGGGTGGAACTCAAAACCACACCTTATAATCATATCCCCAAGCCAACAATTGAGAAATTTATGAATCAAGACTGGTGGGAGGAGAATACACTTCAAGAAGCAGAAGAGAAGATTTTGTCTATAGCTACCCTCCACTCTTTAGTACCTCAAGATAAACAAGGGAAAAGGCAAAGAGAAGAAACTTCATCTCCATCCTGTATAAAAATAATTGCTCAAGAATTCATCATTTAACAAAAAACACATCTTAAAGATGTCACTATTCAGAATGAAGAAGAACATCATACCATTGTTATGAGTGGTTTATAGTTTTCCATAGGGTCAAAGGAACATCTCCCTGACACCCCATCCTCCTCGGCCTCACAGAATCCTTCCGAAAAATCACAGTCAACAGAATTGGGTGAACATGATGATCCCAATACTTTCAGTAAGTTTTTGCATATTAAGCAGAAGAATGAAACACTTAAAGCCAATACCTATGCTCAATTTTGGAAGCAGACTTCCACGTCCCAGCACATGTTATTAACAACATTTGATAGTGAGAAAGGAAGGATGCAAATGACATTCTTAGTACCATCTCCAAAAACTCTTGTAGATTATAAGAAGACTATATTCTCATTTGATGCAAAGTTTATACATCCCATTGATCAAATGGATATGCATAAACAATCTGGAGAAATGATTTTCTCTACCATGAAAAATATTGCTATTGAACTGTCAAACTTAAGGACATCTCTTGCAAATGTCCAAACACGATTAAAATTGGAGAACATTTCTTCATTAACAAAGGACACCAGAATCAAAACATTGGAAGAATTGGTGATCAAGATGAGATATGATCCCAATGATGTGAAAGCAATGGTGGGGATCATCAAGAAAAAGAATGCAGATATATCAACACTCAGGAAACAGCTAAAATTACCTTCTACAGAGGATCCACTAACAAAGGAGATAGAAGAAAGTGAGCAACATAAAGAAGATATGCTCAAATTCATCATTGAGAAAAACATTGAGATAAAAGAGATGGAGGAACAGATAGAGAAGCTACTCGAGGAAAAAGAAGAGGTTGTACAATTAACTGTAGCTCCAGTAACAACCATACCCATTACAGTTGTAGGGACAACAGGGGAATCTACATCAACACCAAAGGATTTGAACAAGGTTGTGCAGGACCTGTCTCTTAAGAGACATGAAAATGATAAGCTCCTACATAAGCTAAAGAACTTAGAAGCACAAAAAATAAAACTTGATACCCTCTTGGTCGAAGAGATGCAGAAATCTCATCAACTTGCCAATAAGATAGATCAATTGGAAAATCAGTCATTGATGGCTCAAACCTTGGCCCAAGCCAAGGAAAGAATTTGGGTAGATATCAATCATGCCATAACTAAGGTTTGGACATCCATTCTGATTATATTTGGGTAGGAAGAGTTAATTGACATATGTCAGACAACAATTGAACAAGTCATAACAACATTGGGACAAAAACCAGCAGAGGCTACATCTATGATCAAAGTGTTGAACTCAAAGACTAGAGCAGAGTTGGAACAAATTCATATTGTTGATAGGACAAAGACAATCCTGCAGATCAAGAAGGTATTGCGGAAGAGAAACTTAATGACTCAGTTAGAGACTAAGTGTCAAGCTCTAGAAATTGTTGTCTAGAGATTTCATACTAAGTTCAATTTGTTGAATCAAATAGGATTGACAAGGTTAGTAGCACCCAATAACATGTTAATTAGCTTGGAAGATTATTGTGAGAATCTTTACACCATTGCAACATATACATCAAAGTTTATAGGTATTAAGGGACATGTCATAGGGAAAGCATTTATTGAAGCATTAGAGTTTGATTTAACTATCAAACATGAAACTAAGCATATTTTCATCAACAATCCAACTTTTGAGAAGTACATTTAAGTAGATGAATTCTATAGAAAGCTAATAAATCTTTCTATACCGAATAATGAAAGGTGGGATGAGTTATGTGATACTATTGAGTAAGAAGTTTTATCTCCAACAGACAGACATCTAGACAGCATGTTGGGGCCAAGTCATCAACGATTTCCTTGAAAAAAGTGCTAACTAACTCAACAGTTTAAGCAACACTCCATTTTTGTAATTAGTTAGATGTTTCTAGAGTCTCATATTTTTGTATAAATAAGAAATGATTTGATGTATTAAGGGTTGAACCCTTGGATGAGCTTTCCAAAGCATAATTGTAATAGACTGAATTTCTTCACATTAATGAAAGGATTTTGGATGTGCTTCAAACAACTTGTCACTTTATGAGTTTGTCATATGTTTTCACTTCAATTTGTTATTATGCATGTATTTGAGTTTTATGAAGATAACTGGGTAAGAGAAAATTGAATATCAGTCTATCTTAAACCCCCTCTGAAGTTATAATCTATTTTAAAGATTAGTTTATTGGACTGTTTGTCTTTATAAGCTCCTCTACATTTATAAATTGTCAGCCATCTTCATAAGGTTAAATATATTTTGATGGGTTGTAAACATTGTTTACTTGCATGCTTTCTTATGATTAACTAAAAATTCAGTTTGAATATTTAGTAAATCATACTTTCTTATATTTCTGCCTTTCCACACATTTTTAACTCAAATTATATTCAGAGGTAAAGAATCATCCCTTTCTTAATTTTCAATATTATTAAGGTTTTAAGCACCTGCCTTATCTGCTCATAACATTGGTCATCAAAAAAATTTAAAACAACAAAACATTTTAGATGCTCTGGCATAATTAATTAACCTAGAATTATCTCAGAGGACAATAGGAAATATATCAGATCTTGCATTGTTTGCTCCATTGCTAAGCTAATCATTAAGAAGTAAGGCCTATACACTCCTCTGCCTACTCCCATCCAAACGTGGTAATCCATCTCCATGGACTATATGCCTCACCTCCATTCTACTAAGCATGGTAATGACTGTGTATTCGTGGTCGTGGACAAATTTTATAAGATGGCTATCTAGGCGGCCTACAAGAGGAGTATCACCACAGAGGACACTGCCAAAATATTCTTTGAATGAGTATGGGTACATTTTGGGATCCCGCAAACCATTATATCATATCGGGATAGTAGGTTCCTGAGCACATTCTAGTCAAGACTCTAAACACTATTGGACATCAAGCTCACCAAGTTGACTACCTTCCATCCCTAGACTGATGGCCAAATGGAGGCCGTCAATAGGATGATAGTGCACATACTCCGCATATCCAACTCTAACCATCCTCGAACCTAGGATGAGAGTATTCCATATGTGCAACACAATTATAATAGAGCTTTTCGTAGCTTGATTGGTCGTATTCCCTTTCAAGTGGGTCTAGGATTTCAACCATTGTGTCTGATTGATGTTGCCATGCCTCACGCGACTACACAAACATAATCCACACATGTATTGTTTGAGGCTAATAAAGCGACCAGATTTATTGAATGCATCCAACACATCTACCAGCAAGTTCACAACATCTTGGAGAAGTCAAATACTAAGTACAAGCAACAACATAATCAACATCGGGTGCCACACAAGTTTCAAGTGGCTGACAAAGTTTGGTTGCATTTGCAGAAAGAACGCCCTACCAGAGCCCATCGGAAGCTCAGACCACTCCAATATGGTCCTTACGCCATTCCCAAGGTTGTGGGAGATAATGATTTTGAGCTCACCATTCCCCTATTCCTTGGCCTGAACCCATTGTTCAATGTGGACTCCTTCGGCTATACTTCCCACCATTACTGGACACATCAGACATTGCAAAACAACTCACACCAATAGAGTTAAGCCTAGACTGCATGGAACATGCCACAACTAATTGGATTATGGACACACAGGTCAAAAACACTCGCCAGTAGAAGATCCAACTATATCGGGTTGTTAAAGCTGGCCAACTCCTGCACCAAGGCAAGTGGCTCACCAAGGACCAGGTCAACAGAAATTTCCTCACCTCATGGAGGCTCTACACGTAATGGGGACCATTGCTTCCTAAGGGGGATGAATGATCCATGTGGATATTGGTGGCCACCCACCTATTTCACCTAGACCTCCAATCAGTTTCATTTGTTCCTTGTTTATTTCATCATTTACTGTTTTTAGCATTTTTTCGGGTCTTGAATTTCCAAAGCAATTTTGACCGCTTAAACGACATTTTTTGAGGTTCGTTGCAGTTCTTTTTCAATAGGTAGGGGCTTGTAGCAAAACTTGTAGTACTCGAACAGACCTTTCCAACAAGGTATCATACACGCCAAATGGAGATAATATGACCAAGTTATGATGCTAAGAAGTTGGTTTCCCAACTAACCCCAACAGAGCCCACAAACTCTTGGTGCTACATCTCCTGGGGTTATGGTTTTGGTTGTTTAGGGTTTTCTCAAGTCTTAAAATAATAAATAGTCCCTTGAGCCTCATTGCAACACAGTTCAGAGGCATGTGGCCTCCACATCTCTTCTCATAGATAAGCTAGCATTGCCCGAGCTAGTCTTATTTCCACTCCGTTAATAACCATATTTCAGTGTTTGACATTAATGAAATGAAGTGTTATTTCTATTGTATCTTTGTATTTCTAGTTATATCTATAATTTTTTGCATTCCTATTTAAATTTAGATCAAGTGATTTCTTGGAAATATAGGGCTTGCAACTAACCCTAGTGATACATAGTCATGTTAGTGACTGTTTGATAATTGAAAATCTAGGGTTTGGAACTAACCCTAGCAGAAGTTGTTCAAGTTAATGACTAAGTTTTGATTGAATTTGATGAATATGTTTGTATGGAATCTAGGATTTGTATGAATCCCTAGTGAGAAGTCTAACATATATGTTTTGAAAGGTTGTTAAACACTTTTAAGATCTATATTTGCGTGAATGGTTTCTAGGGTTTGCTATATGTTGTAGTAAGGTATGTCATGCCTTTGGAAGACTTATTGAAACCATAGATGGAATGAATGTTGTTATGAAATATTCTACGGTGTATAAAGTCACTAGCAAGATGTTGAATCTAGTATATGTCTCTTGTTTGGGTATTTGATATGAATAAAGTTGAAATGCTTCCATGATTTTGATATGGCTAACGTCATGTTTCTATAGTTTTGGTTGTACTTGCTATTGAATTTGTGCAAGTACACAATCTTCAACTCAATGAAGATGCTCATTCATGTGATAAGCATGATGGGGATTATGATAACTCTAATGAAATGGTTGGAAGACACGAAAGATTCTCCGATGTCAAAAAGAAGAAGATGATCTCCCAGAGGAAGCATGAATAAAAGAGATCTCCCTAAGATTAAGAGGGATTCTGGATAAAGAGGTGCTTCCTAGTTGATAGGGAGTGACAAATATGGTTCTCTGCTTCATGTGTCATGCACTAGACCAGGAATAACAATCGTAAGTTTGAGTGAAGGCCATAAATAGGAAAAGGAAATTGGAGAATGCATTTTGAAGTGTTGCTGAAAGAAGGAAAGCATGATCCGACTAAATAATATGTTGTTGCATATGAAGTAGGAAGAAAAATGTATGATTGAGGAATCTTCTATCAAATATTTGGTTGATAGTTCTACTATGGAAGGCCGAGAAGCAACATTTGTTGCTTGGAAGACCCCATAGGTTTGTATTTGATTATGTACATGTGAAAGTATATTATTGATTGGGGTTGTGATTGTATAGGTGAATCTCTCGAAGGATTTGATAGCATGCTGGTTACCAATCAGTTTGATTGGGAGAGATTGGTCATTATTGAGCTACTAGATCAAGGGGTGTTGAGGCTTTGCAAGTGAAGCATTGCCTGGGGAGACATCTGGCTGACACTTTGTGTTGATGTCTGAGTCCCCAAAGTTGGAAAGGTGGTGTTGATTATTGAGCTCTGTTTAAGATACACACATGGAGTTTTGGGTTCATAGTTAGCAAGTAAGCCTGATGGTTTTTAGAGGGGATGAAATCTTGAGTCCACCTTAGTCCCACTTGGATATATTTCCTTGGTTAGGAATATAGTCCATGGCATTATGGTGCCTAAATTGTTGAGTGATTGGTTGGATAGATTTCCCTAGTAAGGAATCTAGTCCATGGCATTGCGGTGCCTAAAGTTCTCCGTGGTTCATATAATTTGAGATCTTCCATTGTATATGTACATTATGAATACCTCCCTAGTTAAGAGGGAGTGTTAGAAAAGGTGACTATGTTTGGTCTTCAATAATGCACTTGAGTCATTATGTAATGTACTTGTCAAAAGAATAAAGAAAGGAATTATTATTATTATTATTATTATTATTATGACTTATTAAAGCATGGGTTTCATGATTGGGTCACCATGTTTTACGTTAAAGTCCCCATTGAGGACTTCTAGGATTTATTCTGAGTCTATAGAATTATTGTACATTTAAAGAGACCCTTCTTGGGCTTTTGAATCATGTAACAAGGTTTAGTATTGAGTCAAATATGAATTATGGAACCTTCACACCATGTTGACCTAAGGGAAGTTCAAGTCAGCCTAAGACCCTATTCAACCCCACAAGAAGCCTATAAAAGGAAGGACATTGAATTCATTTGCAGCATCATTTCTCATCAAGTTCAATTTCTCTCTACTAGGCAGAAGTGCGAAAATCTGTTTGCTGGACAGAAGTGCGAAGTGGGTAGCTAGAAAGTATGTTGCCAGGAAGGTGAAGTGAATGTGAGTTTGGGTGAGTCTGAGTCAAGCAAAATATAAATTTTGGTGGTGGTCTCACTCTATTTCGTGCTCTGGATTGGGATATCGAAGTCTTCCAAGTTGGACTGTTGTCGGAAGCTGTTAGCTGCTGCATAGTTGAAGTTACTAGGAACAGGTAAATCTTCTAGAGGTTGACTTGGTGTGGAGGGAAGGTCTGGTCAAGGTCTAGGGTGAAGAATCTCAAAGAATACTATTGAAAGGAATAATTACTTTGACTGGGTTTTCCCCTCGAGGGGGGTTTTGCCCTAGCATGTGCCTACATCTTGTGTTCATTGATATATGTGTTGTTGCTTTTGGTAATTGCTTGATGAACTAAATAAAGAAGATATAAATAATCATAATAACAAGAAACATACAAGTAATTATCAAGATCAAGAAAAATCTTTACTGCCTTTTTGATTTTCCAACAAAAGTTACTATGCCCATATAACATCGTTATCAAGGAAAATCATGAGTCGTCAAATCAAATCATTAGTCATCAAGTCAAAACTCTATTTTTCTATCATAGTTAGACCCATAGCCTTAAACATATCTCAACATCAAGTCAAAATTCTAAATCATTACCAAACATCATATCAAAAACTCCAAACGCTGCTTATCTATATCAATCAGCCAAATCTAGTCAAACCCTTGCAACTATTATCAAACACTGTCATACACAAGCCTTAATGGTTAAATAATAGTGAAATATTGATATGCATGTCCTGGTCACCTGCAAACAGAAGTTGAGTCAACACATTCATGTTCTTTATAGGAAATAAAATACTCAAACTTCCCTATGCATAGGAAATTCTATTGTCTGCACCATGTCTGTAGGATTGTCATACTTCAGGTGTACTTCTGATTTTATGAACAAAGCTTCACTTTTGTGACCTACAGGCATAACCTCACCCATAGACCTTCTTATGTGCGGCTGAGGCTTAGAGTAAGGAAAAATATTTCTTCGTAGACCAGAACTTTGTTGCACACCAACAATATTAGATATGTGTCTATTCATATCCATAAATCTTATTTCAACAATAAAGAATCCTCTATACATATAATGAAAATGATAGTAGCAATAGGGATCTTATGGAGAGTTTCTCCCTTTTAATGAGCAACCCATTTAACCATTATTATTCAAGTCATCAACCTGTCTATAATATTGTCATGCATCGACAGAATTGTTAGATCATAAATTCAAACTATATCACATGTTTATCATGGTCATATCATGTTAGCATCAACTACTTCACCATTACATTATGACATAAATATTTCATCAAGGGTTAGTGTCAAATAGATAATAAAAGTATGCTTCAAGAATCATAATCACAACATTACTTCATAACTCAATCCATCAAGTTAGGGCATTCAATTTTACCATATGCCATAATTACGAAGCACATAAAAACATAACCACAGTCAACAAAAGATCCTGAACATCAATCTCATTGTTATACTTCTATCATCATCACTCCCATGCTTTTCAAAAACATTATCAATAGTATCAAGTTACCATCTATTAGAATCAAGATGCTAACCTTCTTTATGGGATCAAGATATCCAAAAGGATAAATGTTATTCAAACATCAAGTATACCAATACATCAAAGATCAATATTGGGTAGCTTCATAGAATCAAGAAGTTCATCATATATGAGGTAAGATAAGTGCATCACTTCATCATAGGTATCATGAATCAAACTTCCTTTCATATGCATACATGAGCCATTTGTGAAGGAGACATTCTCACCATATCTTAGGGCTTACCTTTCCATCCAATATTGCACCTGAAACACGACATTGAAACAATAAACCATGCATACCTTGTAGTATATAGATACATGTGCATCTTCTTATTTTACATAGGCAACTTGTAGCATTTTATTAATTTTTCATCAAGTGCCTCATTTATGATGCTAGTTCTTCTCTTCCTGCACTAACAATGGTCATAAAAAGTATCCACTTATCACAACTCATTAGGAGGTTAGAAGCATCCAAATACTCAAATATACATGCAGGAAGTATAAGTAATGATCAAAACAATTATTAGATCAATAAGTTTAAACAAAAGCAAAGAAATAAAGGAGAATCATAAATCATTAAGTACTTATCTTCAATGAGAGGTGATCATCTCCCTCTTGAACCAACCTTCAAGAGCCATCATTGTCCATTGTCCATATGACAATGTTTCCTTCAATATTTCACCAGAAATCATGCCTAATAGAGACTATCCCATCTAGGGCTTCATCAAATTTGTCACAAGTGCTTGAGCATCTTCACATTGACCATGCTAGGGTTTCTAGATTTCATATCTAAAATCTTTTCCATAAACGAGGGTTTCTCTCAAACCCTAACCTCATAATATCCATCAAACCCTAATACACAAATTGCCTAAGGTTATCTTCAAGCCCTAGTATTCTTTTAGGTCTCCACTATCTTCTCTTGCATCCTTCAATGGTGTCATCATAGGGGTGATATCCATGAATTTTCTTCAACCCAACTTTGATACCATGATAATTTTTCTTAGGGCTATATTGTTCTTTGCTTTGATAATTTCATTTCTTCATTTACCCATTAAATTCACTCCATACCATCATAACGTTATCAGATTTGCATCATTATTTAGAAACATATGCAACTATGTAGAAAACATAATATCATCATCAATGCCGCAGAACATAAAGGAACAATAGAAGAAAAACATTCACACATAGAGACACCAGGATTGGTTAGAAACTAGGGAAAAGCCCACTATGGGGAAAACCCATTCAAATTCTTCTTATTAGATTCGGAGAATCGCCTTGCCCTGCCTTGGAAGGGCGATTCCAAGGATCGCATTGCGCAATTGGTGCAAGGTTGATTCTGAGAATCACCTTGCCCCACTTTGTAAGGGTGATGTTGGAAATCGCCTTGCCCCTGACAAGGGTGATTCCTGGAATCACTTTGCCCCACCAGGGAAAGTACAATTCCGAGAATCGCCTTGCCCCGCATTGCAAGTGTGATTTCGAGAATATCCTTGCCCCACGTTGCAAGGGCGATTCCAGGAGTCTCCTTGCCCCGTCTTGCCTTAGGTGATTTCGAGAATCGCCTTGCCCCACATTGCAAGGGAGATTTTGGGAATCGCCTTGCCTCACCTTACAAGGGTGATTCTGGGAATTGCCTTGCCCTGTGTGATTCCGAGAATCACCTTGCCCTGCCTTGCCTCAAGCAATTCTGTGAATCATCTTGCCCCGTGCAATTCCAAGAACCACCTTGCCTTGCCTTGCCTCCGGAAATTCCTAGAATCACCTTGCAAGGGTGATTTTGGGAATTACCTTGCCCCGTCGGGGCAAGGGCGATTCTGGGAATGACCTTACCTCGCCTTGCCATGGGAAATTCCAAGAATTGCCTTGCCCCTCCTTGCAAGGAAGATTGCACGAATCACCTTACCTTGCCTTGCAAGGGCGATTCCGGGAATCACCTTTCCCCACATTTCCTGGGCGATTCCTAGAATCGCCTTGACCCGCCTTACAAGGGCGATTTTAGGAATTGACTTTCCCCACCTTGCCCTACCTCGCAAGGGAAATTTCGGGAATTGCCTTGCCTTGGGCGATTCCAAGAATCACCTTGCCCTACCTTGTAAGGGTGATTTCAGGAATCGTCTTGCCCCACCTTGCCAAGGGCGATTCCAGGAATTGCCTTGCCTCGCCTTGCAAGGGTGATTCTAGAAATTGGCTTGCCCTTCTGGGGAAAGGGAGATTATGGGAATCACCTTACCCCAGGCGATTGTAGGAATCGCTTTGCCTTGCCTTGCAAAGGCGATTCTGGAAATCGCCTTGCCTTGCCTTACAAGGGAAATTCTGGGAATTGCCTTGCCCCACCTTGCAAGGGCATTTCTAGGAATAGTCTTCACCCACCGGGGCAAGGGCGGTGGGTCAAGGCTATTCCAGGAATTGCCTTTGCACTAGGTGATTCCGAGAACCGCCTTGCCTCGTCGGGGTAAGGGCGATTTCAGGATTTGCCTTGCATCATCGAGGTAAGGGCAATTTCGGGAATCACCTTGCCTCGCTAGGGCAAGGGCGATTTTGGGAATCACCTTGCCTCGCTAGGGCAAGGGCGATTATGGGAATCACCTTGCCTCACTGGGGTAAGGAAGAATCCAGGAATCGATTTTGCCCCACCTTGCCCCTGGTGATTCTGGGAATTACCTTGCAAGGGCGATTCTGGGAATCACCTTGGAAGGATGATTTCGAGAATCGCCTTGTAAGTGCTATTCAATGAATCACCTTGGAAGGGTGGTTTCGAGAATCGCCTTGTAAGTGTGATTCTGGGAATCACCTTGCCTTGACTTGCATTGAGTGATTTTGGTAATCGCCTTGCCCCAACTTGCAAGGGTGATTTTGGAAATCACTTTACCCCGCCTTGCCCCAAGCGATTCCAGGAATCACCTTGCCCTACCTTGCAAGGGCAATTCTAGGAATCGCCTTGCCCCGCCTTGCAAAGACGATTCTAGGAATCGCCTTGCCCTGCCTTACAAGGGTGATTCCAGGAATCAGCTTGCCCCACCTTGCAAGGGAAATTCTGGGAAATTCCTTGCCTTGCCTTTCCTTAGGAAATTTTGGGAATTGTGTTGCCCCGCCTTGCCTTGGGTGATTCCCATGTTATTTTCTCCGCTTAAATATCAATACAACCTCTCAACAACTTTTGGCTTCATTTTTCAACGAGTCTTTCCACAACAAGAAAGAAGATTACATTCAAACTGAATTCAAGTTGCTACTACATAGTTTTGCATCGAGCCATAACCTAGAGAGTTGACTTTCGAAAATCTTATTGATTCATGATAGTAGTCAGTACTCTGGTAGGAATGAAAGCGAAATAAAAGGGAGTTCTTCTGCAATACCCACGTTCGAGTTCACATAGAGGCCAATATCTCTTGGAGAGCCAAAATTCTTATTACTCAGTTAAGGACTAATTCTCATCAACTCCGTTGTGAAACAGGGCGTTGGAAAAGGCCAAAGGAAGTGTGGGAGGAAAGGTTATGCATTTTTTGTTCTTCCAGAAAAGTGGAAACATAAAAGCATTTCATTATAGAATGTGAGGCCTTCAAAGACAACAAGAAAAGTTATGTAGATATGTTGGCAGCTAGCTCTTGGGATAATCTATTTAGCGAGGGGTTTGTCGAGAAACTGAAAGCATTTATTGTGAAGCTTCATAGAAAAAAAGCCAAATACATCAAGTAGATGAAGAAGCAATCTGTCCCATGAGCTATCTTTAGCCTCATAGACGTTAAAATAATTTCTTTTTTTCTTTCTATACAATACCCACGCTCTACTCTAAAGTTCATTAATACTCGCAATATGCTGCAAACCTTAAATTCTCACCTTTTTTAAGGAGAACTAGGGAGCGAAGCTATAAGATAGTAAGCTCATGAATAAATACGCTCACCATTTTTTAGGGGAACTAGGGAGCGAAGCTATAAGATAGTAAGCTCATGAATAAATACGCCCCTGCATTCAAGTTTGTTTCATCCATGCAACTCTTACTTTAAATATTACTATCCGTGAAAAATGGATGCTTAGTTCTTTCAATAATTAATTACGAATGTTTGTATTCCAAACAAATCGAATCGGATTTGGTTAGAGAGATTGTATATTAAGTATAATTTAGTAAGAACAATGAACGGAGTTACAATACCATTTAACCGAGATAACATAAGTGTATCTAAATATAGACACAAAGACACAAACTTGCTTTAAGCTATTAAATAATGTGCTTTATATATATACTTTATTTAATACAAATATTTTTTTGTTTTATTTTACTTACTTTAAACGGAGTTGTCTATAATGCGACTTTTTGAGATTTCGGTGACGGAATCCGGCAGAAAAAATGAGGTTAAATCTTGATTTTTAAGCAGTTAGAATGGTTTTTTAACTGCATATTTGGATTCAGCGCCGTGAAAAACCCCTGGGAGCCATTGATTGTGCAGAAACTAGCTATCAAACTTGGGATTCCAATGAATTGCTGCCGGATTTTGACCGGAGAAATCCGCCAGAAAAGCTTTCAAAAAGTCGCGTTATAGACTACTGCACTTTAAACTATCCCATCAATTTAAATGTGGCTAATCTCGAGCTAATTTTCTTACATAACAATATGGGTTGAATCTAGTTTTCTTAAACAACATGTGCAAAGAGTTGAGGAAATATTAGATTTTTTTTAATATATTATATATATTATGATTTTTTTCCTATAAAGTTATAATTAATTATGGATAAAAAAACAGAGTAGAGTATCTATTCATATTAAAATTTCTTATAGATATATACAATTAAAAATCTAATAGATATATATTGATTTTAAATTATATTTAAAAAAAATTAAATGTATTTTATGTAGTATAAGATAAATAGATTGTTATTTGTATAATAAGTGATGCATTAGAAAATAATCTATTTTATATCTTGATAATTAAATTGTGATAGAAATTTTAAATGAAATTAATATTGGATGATGATTAGATAATTAATTATTATATAATTATTTAATCGAGTGATAATTAAAATATAACTATATTTGAATTGAAATAAAATTAAAATTATATATGGGATAATGGAAAGACTTCAATAATAGATTTGTTGAGAGATTTTTTTTTGATCCAGTAAGAGTGGAGCCCTCCATTAATCAAGAAAAAATTACATAATGTACATTTTTTAACGTTGCCAAGAACAACAACACCAGCTGCATGAACACTCATCAGACTCATACAAAACTACAAAAGGAATGATACTTAAACCACTAATGATCTGCTCATTCTCAAAGCTTCGGTTTAGAAAAACCTGCCTTCCAACCTAACCTGAAGGGTGAATTTGAAAAGTTCCAAGGTACTTTAGGGACCGCTAAACATCGTGAGATTCGAGCCACAAAGAACCCGACATCTACTAATGCCGAGGGCCCACATAACCTACAACTCACAAAATCCTACGACCCACATATCCTACGGCCCACAAAGCAACAATGAGTGACTAAAGCAGGGCTTAACCTGTGGTTGACTTGGCAAAATGATGATCGAGCGATCCAGCCGTCGAAGATCCGATGGTGTATGCTGATTTTGGATCAACCAACTAGCCCGATCCTTAATTGCCTTTTGGACCCGATGAGAAAATAAACCATCTTTCTATAAAATTTCGGGGTCCGATTTGTGGATTATCCCATGATTAGTTTTATGACCCGACTACCATGCGATCCGGCCCTTGTCAATCCGACGATCCAGAGTTGATTTCGGGTTGGTAACATGCCCACTCTCTATTTTTCCAATCGGACCCGATTGGTGGCCTAAACAGCTGCTCTATAGTTTTTCGGGTCTGTTTTATGGGCTATCCTTTATGCATCTATCCACCCGAAATCCGTTGGGTGCTGGCGCTCACTGCCATCGTCGGTCGACTGCCTGTCAACCTGCCCACTATTTACCGCTTGCTTCTTCCCTATTATTGGTTCATTTTCCTCTGTCTCCATTGGTCGATTTGCTACTTTTCTTTCATAAATTGACAATACTCCATGTCTATGATCGCATATATGTGACAGTCCTCACGTAAATTCCCTGAGGGTGTCAACTCCCACGCATAGCTTCTATTATCTCTTGTACAAAGCACTCCCCCATTCGCCAGACGATCCACTAACTTGTTGGTTGTTCTGCACACGTGAACAAATCTGAGTGTTCTTAGGGTTCTTAGATGGGATTGTATGCATTGAGAGACCTGCAATAACTGCCAGTGCTTTGATACTTTTTTTGGTGTTGTGTCGTTGCCTATCTTTTTGACCGAATCAATTGTCAATTTAGAGTCTGCCTCTATGATGGTATTGTGTAAATTGGATTCAATAAAGATTTCTAGGCATTGCTCTAAGGCCATGAGTTCTGCCATATTGTTAGTGGCATTCCCCAAATGACTATGAAAGATGACTTATTTGTTTCCCTGCTCATCTCTTATGACTCCTCCATAACCAACAACCCCAGGGTTTCCCTTAGAGGCTCCATCTATGTTAAATTTCAAGAATCCATGAGGGGGCGGTTGCCAGAAGTCCTTCCCCACTGTTGGATGTCTTACTATCTTTCTTATGCCCTAGGGGATAGGCGACTGGAAACCCAAATGCAAAAGAATAATAGAATCCTGGTTTAGAGGAGGGTTCTCAGGGGGTTTCTTAAGAAGGGTGCTCACAATTTTTTTAAACTGTCTTAAAATCTGAGCTATGATGCTTTGGGTTGAGCCAATTTTGTTCTTGAAAATCCTATTGTTGCGTTCTTTTGATACATCCCAGATCAAAAAACCTGATACCAGAATCCAGGCTTTGTTGACTATTTCATTTTCTGAGAAGTCTCTCCTCCAATTCATTAAAGTGCCAGTGATGCTGTATTTGTCCCTGTCAGTTTGCCTGAAGATTGAGGCTACCCAATTCCACAAGGTTGAGGTGAAAGAGTAGAGGTTGAGAAGGTGATCCATCGCTTCTTCTTGTAGACCACACAACTGGCATCTAGATGGAGCAGCTAAACCTCTTTTTCTAAGATTTTCCCAAGTCATAACTTTTTTATGATGCACCAACCACATGAACAATTTGATTTTCATCTAGTGTGGGTTCTGCCATAGGTCCTTCCATATCTTATCAGGGTTTGGAAAGTCAAGCCTAGTGGCAACTCTTTTGGCTTCTTTAAGGTTGAAGTTTCCTTATTTGTTTCTTCCGCATATTAGTTAGTCAGACGATGTTGAAGTCAAAATCTTTCTTTGTTCTAGGATCACTACAAGAGATTTTGCTTGGGCCTTCAAAGGGGTCTCTTCACTGTATACTAGGTCCTTCCATGTTCTCCATTTTCCCTTGTTCCTTGTATGATCCCAGAATTAACTTACCCTGAGCATCCCTTTATTGTCAGTGTCATTCTTGAGAATGTCTAGTTCTTCTCTACCTAGGTTAGGCTCCTGCTGCTAGTTATCCTCCCAAAACCAGGCTAGGTTTCCATCTCTAATCTCCTAGAAACTGTGCTTCTGAACAATGGCTCTATTCCCCCAAGCATTGTTCCAAATGTGGGAGCCCTTGATGATCCCTATCATTCGAATATGATCCCTTTCTTTCTAATTATATGCATACTTCTGTTTCCAGAGCTTGGCCCAAGGAGTTCTTGTTTCCTTTACACATCTCCACCAAAGTTTTGCCCCCAAAACTTTGCTTAGGGTTTTCGGGTTATGAAGTCCCAAACCTCCATGGATCTTGGGTTTACAGAGTTTTTACCAAGCAACCAGAGCCCATTTCCTTTTCTCTTGCCCTTTGCCCCAAAGAAAATCTCTTTGGATGTTCTTGATGTATTGTAAAACTCCTTTTGAGGCAGGAAGAGATGAAAACATGAAGATGGGGATGGTTTGCAGGACAGCCTTTGTAAGCACTAGCCATCTTGTTAAATTCAAAGATCTGCTTCTCCATTTTCTAATTTTGTCCTGCAGTTTATTAGTCACTGGCTCCCAAACTTCCTTACTCAGAGATTTGTCAGTGAGAGGTATTCCTAGATATTTGGAGGGTAGTTGATCGCTTTTAAAGCTAAGAATTATGGAGAGATTTTTTTGAATTGCAATGTGAGTCTTAAAAAAGAAAATCCTTGATTTTGTGAGACTTACCTCTATACCAGCAGCCATAGAAAAATCGTTCAGGATTTGTTCGAAGGCTTTAGCTTCCTTGACTGTGGGTGTACCCTGCAACATGGTATCATCCACAAATTGTTGATGAGTCAAGGTGTCCCCATTCAGGGTTAGTTTGAGACCTTGGATTCTTCCTTCCGCTTGGCTGATTTGATCACTTTGCCTAACCCTTCCATCATGAGAATAAAGAGGAAGGGGGAGAGAGGATCTCCTTGTCTGAGGCCTCTCGAAGGCCCAAATGTTCTGGATGGAGAGCCATTAAGTAGGATTGAAAAACTCGTTGTGGTAACAAGGGCCATTACCCATCTTATCCAATTGTGGTCGAAGCCATATTCTTTTCGTACTTCCCTAATGTAGGACCAGCTTAGCTTATCATAAGCTTTCACTAGGTCAAGCTATATGATCATACCCGCTTGCTTATTGCTCTTGAGAGAATGAACCACCTCGTGAGCTTGAATGATGTTATTGAGAATTTGCCTTCCTTCCACATATCCAGTTTTCTCCTCAAACAAAAGAGTTGGAAGAAGGGGCTTGAGTCTGTTTGCAATTACTTTAGAAATAATTTTGTACACCACATTGCATAAAGCTATGGGTCTGAATCTATATGGTGTCATAAATTTTTCTTGCTTTGGAATTAAGGCTATGAAAGATGCATTGAGTGCCCTCAAAACAGTTTTAGATTTTCTCGAGTCCTCCACAACATCAAGGATATCTTGTTTGACTATTTCCCAGCATGTTTTGAAGAAGTCTATATTGAACCCATCCGGGCCCGGAGCTTTCCCATTTTGCATTTCTTTGATGACTTCATTGACCTCCTCTTCAGTCACTGGCCTATTGAGATTGTAATTGTCTTCCCTAGTGACTAGTTTTGGAATGTACTGTGTGAAGTTGTTGATAGATTGTGATCTGTCTAAGAGAGGCTCCTCTGCTATGCTTTGAAAATGTTGCACCAAAGCAGATTCCATTTCTTTGTGGGTACTTAGCTCTTTCCCTTGAGTATCTCTAAGTTTTACAATCTTGTTATGTGCCCTGTGATCCATGGTTGACTTGTGAAAAAACTTTGTGTCTCTTTCCCCTTCTTTAATCAATTGCACTCTCTATTTTTGTCTCCAAAAGATCTCCTCTTGCTGGCATCTGTTTTCCCATTACTATTGAAGAGAGTCAGCTTACATTTTCCTTTCCTCGATAAAGCCATCTATGATGAAGATTTGGTTAATTCCCTGTAGTTTTTGTTCAACTTCTCTTTTGGCTTTGAAAATATTTCCAAACTCATTTTTGTTCCATTCTTTAAGCTTGAGTTTGATGTGTTTCAATCTCTGTTGTAGTAGGAACATCTTCGTGCTTTGAATGGGTATCTCTTCCACCCACCATTTTCCAATATTAGTAACGAAGTCAGGGTGAGTGAGCCAGGAATTTTCAAACCTGAAAGGTTTGTTCCTTGGAATGCCTATAAAAGAAGCTTCAAGCTGGATAGGCCAGTGATCTGAGCCTCCAAATGGAAGGATTAAAGAAGTCAAGTCAAGGCCAGTGAGAAAGAGGTCCTCCAATATTATGAATCTGTCTAGTTTAGAGGCAACTTGAGAAGCCCCTCCCCTCTTATTGTTCCAGGTGAAGGTGCCATTTATTGTCTCCGTATCCACCAACCTCATGTTGTTTAGGAAGTTCTGGAAGGCAATGGAGTCTCTGCCTAGTGTTCTGGTCCCATCTTTTTTTTGTAAGAGATCTGATCATATTAAAGTCCCCTCCTAGAATCCAAGGCATAATAGGATGTCTCTCTCTCAGCTCCTCCAGTGATGTGAGAAGACTGAGTTTGTCTTCAAGTTTTTGAGGACCATAGACATTTGTGATCATATAGAGCTCCTTGTCACCCAAAGGTTGGATAACCATCGAAAGGTAGTTCATAGATGCTTCAGCATCCAGTATTCCAAGTTTCTGGGGGTTCCAAAGAGTGATAATCCCTCCTATTGTGTTGTTTGCTTTAACTTCTAGATACTCGTATTTAATAAGCCATCTGCTATGTATCTCTTTGATTTTGTCTATTGAACATTTTGTTTCCTGTATGAACACCATATCTGGTTTTTCTTATTTTATTCTATTGTTGAAAATTATTTTGTTTTCTTTTACTTCCTAGACCCCTAATGTTCCAGGCTGTGAACTTCATTATGAAAGGTTTGTAAATGAGTAACTAGTAAGATCTTTCATCTTGTCTGAGTTAATCATGAGTTTCGACACTCTGTTAGTAGCTCATTCTGTCTCTTCCTTTCTCTTTTCCTGCCTGGGTTCTTGGAAGAGTGTCCTGATGTTACCTCCATCAGTCTTACCCCTCTATTTTCTTGGCTATCACGATTCCTTTTGACTCCATAACTCTTTGCTTGAGATCTCCAAAGGAAGAGCTATTGCACTTTGTCAAACTCCTCTTGTGGTAGAGAATCAACACCTTTGGTGGTTCCCTGCTCCAAGAACTTTTCTAGATCAAGATTCTCCCTCTCAAGAATCTCCTATAGTTCGTGGTCCTCCATACCAACTTCACTTGGGGTCATCTCATGGTCCCTACCAAGTTCCATAGTTCTTGTCAAATCCTCCTGTATTTTGTTGTTCTCATGTATGTCCTCCATACTATCATCTTTTTCGTTCTCTACAGGATTATTCTTCGGTGCTTGGTCCGTTTCAGGGTTCCCACCTTCTTCTTCTATGGTCTTGAAACTGTTATGACTTGGTTTCTTATCCTCATTAGTTTTCTTTTGGTACTTTTTTCCTCCTTTCCCTTTGCCTCCCACCTTAGAAAGCCTTTAGGATCTTTACATGTGTTGGTTTTCATATTGTCCTCCAGTTTGTTGAGTGGACAGTCTCTGAAGAGGTGCTCGTGTTCATGACATTTACAACATCTGAATGGGACATGTTCATAGTCCACCGCTTGTGCCCATTCTTCATCATATACTTCTAGAATGATTTCGTCCGGAAATGCTCTCGATAGGTCCATTTCTACACATATGCGGGCGAAAGAGGTATATTTCCCTTGCAGAGTCGCATTTGATATTTTTTAAAAATGACCTAATTTATTGCCTATGGATTTTAAGGATTTTGGCAGCCAATAATCTAAAGGTAGGGAGTAAAGTCTTATCCAAACCGGTACCGATGTGAATGTTTCTCGCTCCGGGACAAAATTCATCACCCATGGTCACATGTAGAGGCCTGTAATAGCATAGAAATATAGTCCTCCTTCGAACACTCTATCTTTATCCTCTAGGTTTATGAAAACCACTGTGAAGAAACCCTTGGACCCAAAATGAAGGTTTATTTCTCCCTTTGGTTTCTAGTGGTTTCTTATCCATGTGTGCAAAGCCTTCTTCGTTGGCCATATTCCCATAAATTTGCATATAACCGCGTATGTCGCCATGTGATCCTTGTGCACCTATAACGCTGGATCATTTAAGACAACCCAGGGTTTAATGGTCAACCTAGGTTTGCAGGGTCTTGTTATAGTCTTGTGCTTAGTTCTCTGACTGTTGTATCCTGTTCTCTTCTCTCTTTTGACTTCCTCGTGATTCTCTTCCTGTTCATGAGATTTGATGCTTTCCGGATTTTTTGTGCTTATCTTCTCTGTTTCTGCCTCCATTGGTTTCTTGAATCGATTCAAACCAGCCTCCTTGCTTTTGTTCGCAACTACATGACTGTAGGAGGGAGTGGAGATCCCCCCTTCTCGCCCCTCCATTGTTACCAACTCGCACATGTCGCTCCCTGTTCAAAACCCTCGTTCTTCTTCTCCCTAAAAGTCAATTTGTTGAGAGATTTAATTAGTGAATTAATCCTCTAATATTTATATGTCAATCTGGGCTCGTAAACACAAGTTGTATTGCGCTTACTACATTCAATTCTAAGTCAGAGTTTCAATGTTTCCTTTATGGATAATCAACTGGGTAATAAAACAAACAAATTCTTGCAAACTCAAAAGAAATCAAACCATCTTGCTAGCACAGGCAGAATCAATAATCAAATTTAATTTACAGACTTCAAAACCTCTATAAACTTAACCTATTCGGAACTGAAAATGAAATCTGGACTTAAAAGGTGACTTGACTCTTTACCATAGATTCCAGGTTATGGAAGTGAATACCTAGTCACACAAAACTTAATCAATCAAAACACCCAAGTTCTAATTCTAATTCTTACAATTCTTGCTCTAAGGGATGTAAATATTTACTGCTTGTAATGGTAATCCAACTCTAGCTAAGTAATCAAACTGTACTCAATGACTCATTAACCCTAATAGCTTGACAACAAACCAAAGATCTTGATGTTGAGCACTAATTTAGATACTATGTTTCAAACTTAACCAAACAAACTTGACTTTTTACCCTCAACTAAGCTGCATACAAGTTCCTAATCGATCATAACCATAAGAACAATTTCAAGCACTGACTCTATTCAAATATGGAAATCAAACGAAACAATTATGAGAAGTTGTACTTAAGAACTACCCTATAGTCGCATCAATCTTCAAAATGTAAGTAAACATATTCGAAACCTTAACAAACCAACACTCTTCTTTTAAAGTCCAATCAGGCATGCATTTGATGGGGATCAATTCGAGCTACGTTTTGACTCACAATACCATCTTCCAAGCTATGGAAATATAACCAAGCATTTCAAACGAAACAGGGGAATCAAGCAGTCCAAACGAAACAAAGGAAATCGTTTTGAAAACTAGAACTAGATCACTCTTTTGCACTCTAAAATCGGTCCACGCATTCTACTTAACAAACTGAGAATCCATTTGACAAATGAAACTAACCCAAACTATGATAAGCCATTTGAATCAATTACTCTGGAAAGAAAGGCCTCTCTGATATACACACTTATGCAAATATCTTAGCAGAAACCCAATCGACTTAACTAAGTCAAACTCATAACAAATCGCACTATTCTAAATAACCAATCTGGAACGAATGCTTCCTATGGCACACACAACAGTTCAGAAGGAAATCAATCAATTCGTTTACTAAAAAAACAAGAGAAAGCGATTTCGAAATTTACTGAACACAATACACTATATAATCAAACTCAAACCCTATCAACTCTGATTACTCATTAAGTTTTACAACTTTGACATTAGAAGGTAGCTCTACGTTCTTAATGAATAAACTAGCTTGTCATAAGCATTTAACAGACAATGTGATTCAAACTAGTTTTACATTCATCTATGACAACACAACCAAGGTAATACGATTTATAATTTCAAAGAACAAAGTATGTTCTTGCCTTGGGAGTAAGAGTGCTAATCACGCGAGAGTCATGTGTTCGGATTGTTGAATGGAAGGGATCTGAAACACATATATCATTAGCACAATAAAATCATTTGAAATCAATTGAAATCTCCACACAGTATGTAAACAAGTTATGAATAAAAATAAACGAGAAACGATTATGTATATCACACAATTAGGTTCCTACGCAATAGTACAAATCTGATCCCATATGGGTGGGCCCGGCCACACCTAGGGAGCTTATTAACTTACAGAGAACGAGAAACTTCAATCACAGCTAACTCATTAATCCACAACGAACCATCGAACAAATTAATTTGAACTTAGTGCATAGCCATTGTAAAAGTATTTGATTAGAAATAAGTCTCAAAGATACAAAATAACAATCTATCTTATGTTTACTAACTCCTAATCATTACAGAGCAACCTTTTATAGGCATTATCTTAGTTGAAACAAACTGAACTATAGATAGCAAATTCTAACAGCCTAGCTAATTCAATCTTCCAGATTGGGTGGCTCGAACAACCTATTCGATTTAGCCAAACAACCCTCAACCAATCCCAATCTTGGTGCCTGCTACGTTCAACGAGGATAACGAAGATTCTAGTCATGGCTGAAGTTGAACACATTCAAACATAGCTAGAGGTGGCTTGCCCATCTAGAAGTATGCGGCCTCGCATCCTTTGCATTGTTAGGTACTGAACCCAAAATGGTTGTTGAGTACGAAAGTGGAGGAATCATGGTTCATGGCCAACATTCTCCTATTGTCACCTTTCTCAACTGCTGCAATGTCCACACTCGACCATACTGATTATTTAGTTCATTGATAGCTACTCAAATTCACTTAAATCCAACTAATAAACAACAAAATGTTACCATGAAAGGCTTTACCTCGTAGTAGGCTCTGGACAGTGTTTAGAGCAATAAAAATGGCAAGTGAATAGGTTTAGGAGTGCAAAAAGGTCAGAAATAGAGGTGGAAAACAGTGGTAGCGTGAACAAATTGAGGGACCAACAATATTCATTACATATTTTATGATATGTATATTTGGTTGTTGTTGATCATACAATTTTGCACATAACTATTAAAGTAGAACTATAATTGAGTAGTTGATGTGTTCTAACAAGTGCTTGATAATATTTAATTGAAAATTTACTCTATTTATACTAAATATATTACTTTCTTTGTATAAGAAAAATAAAAAGAAAATTATTTGAGAAAATATATTTTTGCCTCTGTATATGAATTAATTCTTTTTGGCAAATATAGGTTTTAGTATTTGTTGCATAAATAAATGTCCACTTTAGAAATTCCAAAATTCCTTCAAAATCAATTATTTTTTCAAATGATTTGTTGCCACTGTGGTTATAAATGTAATATAATTTTTTTGGGAATGATATATGCCATTTAATCCATGGAAACCATCTCCAAGTTGTTTTTTCATGTCTCAAGCTTTTCAATGACCTATAGTTCTCCCTATTTGGACATGGACAACTCAAATTATGGTTTTTGAAAGTTAGTGACTCAATATTTGTTGACTTGTTCCACATAAATCTTGGCTTTTGATTTATAAATCCACCTTAATTAGCTCACATGCATTGTGGTAAAGAATATATAAGAGTTTATAAGGAAATAGGCCCCCTAAATTATTTGTGGATGAAGTAGAAAGAGCCATGGATCCTCACGTAGCTTGTGTGTAGTGTAAAATTTTGGCCACTAGCTCAATGCCAAATTATCATGCCAAGTCATTGCCCACTCATCTATGTCCAACCAATACCTTCCAAGTGTCATCCAGAGATACCAACATGTGTCATTTGAAGGTGTGCCAAAGGAAAATGGGTGAAAAACTTAGGATATGAAAAAGTAAAATGACTTTTGGCCATTACCCCATCGAACAATTATCATGCCAAGTCACAACCCAATCATCTGTGTGCAACCAATACCTTCCAAGTGTCACCTAGGGATACTGCAATGTGTCATTTGAAGCCATGCCAAAGAAAAATGGGGGAAAACTTAAGACATGAGAACGAAAAATGACCAAGTGTAGATCAATACAAAAAATGGTTAAAGTGGAGGAGTGAAGTGAGGTCCACAACTAGTATGACTAGGTAATAAAAGTACAACTAGAAGTAAAATGACTAAGTAAATAGAGTAATGCAAGACAAAATTAATGAAATGAAGTGGGTTTAGAGTAATGCAAGAGAAGTAAGTGGCATTACCAATCCACATAAGTGATGTAATGCAGATGTAAATTGTAGGCTACAAAAATGTGAGAGTGGGGTTCCCAATCCACAATTATAAAAGGGGGCGCAATTTATAGGATGCAGAACCTCTGAAGTTTTCTCCTTTTTGGAAAACACAATCAAGTCATGGCTTTGGTTTGTGGATTTGACCAGTAAGGTTTTCCGAGACACCACTCTGCACGATCAGGTGCTTAGTTTTTAGCTCAAAAATCAAAGTTCTTAAAATGGATCGAAACCTAAATAACCATGTCCGTCTCAGAACAATGATCCTGATGCAACTCTTTTCGTCGAAAACCGAGTTTGTATGAGAAATTTATTCTATTCTGATCGCTTTGCTAAACAGGCAAAATTTGCAAAAAAAAATGCCTAGCCACTGCACAGCCAACAGTCCATATCGTTGACGTGGCAAGTGACTAGGCATGGTCAAAGGTGGTCAACAATGAATCACAGATGGATAAGTGGCATCATTTCATTGGGTTTCAGGTGGTGTTTTGGCATGTTTCTATTGGTTCGTTTTAGGCCAATGAAAGAATGCCACATGGCAAGCTCGAAGGTCGCCACGTGGCACCTCCCAAAGGCCTCGAAAATTTCGACAATGGAACAAAATTTTATGGTGGAGGTCGGGGTCGAACCCATGACCTTCGGAATACCATCCGTAAGTCCTAACCACCTCTGCTATACCATGGTTCTTACCCCATAAGCTTTCCACATATATTTAAAGTTTATTAATGTTGGGGTTGGCAGTTAGGAAGGCCAGCCCTCCGCATGTGATAGCGACGTTGCAAACTCAGGCGGTTACAATTATGTTACTCAGCGACTCCAACCCACCAACACTGCAATGGTCCCATGTGAACACATTTGTTATAAACTGCAAACAGTTACATAATTCAGTGGATAGTTCACCACACCACATTGGTTCCGCATGTGATCGCAACAAAACACAACAGGGTTACAGTTTGTGTTATCTCTAGCAGATTGTTCAAAAAAATCGTTAACATGTAGCTGGCATGTGAACACAAAATAGGTAACACCAAACGGTTAGGCGGCGGGCTCCAAAATTGTGCGGGTTAATTAACCATGAAATGTGACCCACATAAAAACTCCGGCAGTTGTGGTCAACACTAACTCCGCGATTATTGCTAATTGCGGATTAGTGGACAACTAATCCAGGATTACATTTAATTAAGCACAGTTTAACAATAGTTAAGCCCGAGTTTAAAACAATGGAGGTTTTTGCGAAGCCCCCAATTTTGGGCCTAACTCCACATTTAGCACGCTAATTGGGGTCATTCTAGATTTAGCGGAACTTTTATGAGAAAAGACTGACTCAGTCACGGAGAATGCAATTTTCGACCAAATTGAGCTCAAAAAGAGGCGTTCTTGGTTAATTTGGACATTCTGAACACATTGGTTCAAGTATCAGGAGCCATAGAGCTTTGTAAAACAACATTTTTCCATATTGAGCTAATATAGAGGCTTAAGCCATGGAAGCTGGACCAAGGATATTTAGCCTAGGAAGGGTTAACTCCTTCATCAAACACTATGTTAAAGTGTCTCTTTGATGATTTATTGTTCTTTGAATGTCTGCTATTCAGTATTTGTTTTTAAGCTATTTTTCTCATGAGTTTCATTTTAAACTTAAGGAAATTTACCTGTTTACATGCACAAACAACTAAGGAAACCCCAATACAAGAAGCAATAAGCAAGCGCATGTTTAGAAATATTTAATTTTTATTAGCACAACAAAAACTAATCATACAAAAATAGATCAAGTTGGTAAGAAAGCAAGGTTGAAGTGCTTGATTGCTTGAGTTTGTGCAATTAGGGTTTTAATGGTTGCAAAATTGAGATGCTTACAAGGTTAAAGTTGCAGAAAGGAGAAGGGAAGTTATTGGTAACAACTCTTGAGGTAATTCCTAGAAGAAGGAGAGCCACAAGGCCACAATCTCCACCACCCAAAGTTCCGATTTCAGCTGCACTTGAAACTCTTCAAGTTTTGCCTTTAACTGAGATTGAAGAGGTACAAGCAGTACCAGTTTCTGAGCCTGAATCCACAGCCATTATGTCTGGAGAATGAGAGCCTGAAGGTCCTTCTTCAAAAGAGGAATAATTCAAGAAATATTTCTTCACTTTAACTGAGATGGTTAAGATCCTCTATGAAGAGAGGAACACTAGAATGGTTGGAGAGAGTTCTAAACCTCCACATGGAGAAGGATGCTCAGAGGATAAAAATTATGAGAAGAAGGATTCAAAAGGGAATGGTAGAAAGCCACCTCCATCTCCACCATCCTCATTATCTTCATCATCTCACACATCATCATCTTCCACAACCACCACTGAAACTACCCATACTCATTCAAAAACCCCAAAAGGAAAGACTCCCTTACTTAAATTGGACATAAAATTTTAACTTCCCATGTACAATGGAGAGGTGAACGCAAAAAAGTTTGACAACTAGATTCGATAGTTGGAGGTACACTGCAAAATTCAGAACCTTCAAGAAGATGACATAAAAATCCAGTTGGCTTCATTGAGGCTAGAAGGAGTTGCATTAGTTTGGTGGGAAGCAAAGACTCAAGAGGAAATGTAAATCCATGGTAAGGTATCCATTACTTGGGTTGAATTTGTTTCTGCAGTTAAAAGACAGTTTTATCCTTTAGCCTATATGCAAAAAGCCATTATGAGTTGGCAGAATTTTAGGCAGCTTAAAGGCTAAACAATCCAAGATCATACATAGGGAGTTTAGGAAAAGGGCTTTGTTGTTAGGAGTGAATCTGAATTCCCAAGATACACTGTTGAAATATATTGGGGGTTTACATTCATATTTGAAACATACTATCCTTATTTTCAATCCAAACAATTTGGATGAGGTATGTGTGTAAGCCATGCACCTTGAATCTAGAGGAAAGAACATTCAGGAAGAGGGTTGTAAGAGGAAGCCATTCAAGGGCAAGGAGAAAGAGAAGGGTGGAAAATGGAAGGGAAAGAAGAATGCAATTTTGAAGAAAGAAGGGGAAAATATCACATGCAAACATTGTTCCAAAGAGGGGCAAGATGAATCCCACTACTGGAAATTGCATCACAAATTAAGGCCTAAGAAACAAAACAATAAGGGAAAATAAAAGACGACCTCTACCACACAACATGACCTTGGTTCAGCCTCTGGTGATGATACCAAGATTTCAGCCATGGTTACAAAGGGAAAAGAAATTGTTGCAAGAACTAGTTCATCACATAGTTAAAACAACACTCCAAATGAAGAGTCAAGAATAGAGTTGTTTCATGTAAGAGTGATTTCAAATCATACAAATATTGATGCATTATTTGATAGTGGGTCACAATCAAACTTGATTTCAGAAGACTTGGTAAAAAAAATAAAACTTGAAACTGTACCTCATCATAAGCCATATCCATTGGGTTGGATAGTTAACAATGCAAACTTATAGGTTACAACGAAGTGTTTATTCAAGTTCACCATTACCAAAAAGTGCATTGATGAAGTTGAGTTAGATGTAGTTCCACTTGACATCTCAAGAATCATTTTGGGTAGTCCTTATTTGTATGATAGGAAAGCAGTATTTTATCGCCATGACAACAAATACATATTGCTCAAGAATGGCGTGGAGTACATTGTGAGAGCCCATCGCAAAAAGCTGAACATTGCTTTGGTTAATGTAGGGCAGATGAAAAGACTAGTAAATGCAATTAAAAATTTTGTGCTTCTCATGATCAAGAAAAATAATGATATTGATTATGAAACTTTTGAAGGTTGTGATGATAAATTGAAATCTGATTTTTTTAATGTGGTAAGCAAGCATGGTGAGATGTTTCAGGAACCAAAGGGGTTACCTCCCAAGAGGGGAATTCAACAAGAGATTCAGTTGCAACAAGATGTTCCACTTCCAAACATAGGCATGCATCACATGTCGATTATGGAGAGCTTGGAAATCAAAAAGAAAATTCAATAATTGTTGAATAAAGGTATCATACGCCCATCTACTTCGCCATGTGGTTCGCCCATTGTCTTGGTTCCAAAGAAGGATGGAACTTGGCGCATGTGTGTGGATTTCAGTGCACTGAACAAAATCATGGTAAAGAATCGTTATCCACTCCCAAGAATTGATGATTTGCTTGAAAAGTTGAGGTATGCAAAGTATTTCACTAAGTTAGACTTACGAAGTGGTTATCATCAAGTTAGGATAGCTGAAGAAGACATTTGGAAAACCACATTTAAAACTAGACAAGGATTGTTTGAGTAGCTTGTTATGCATTTCAGTCTTACAAATGCTCCAACTACTTTCATGAGGGTAATTAATGATGTATTGAGACCATTTCTAGATGATTTTATCATTGTATACTTAGATGATATACTCATATTCCGCAAATCCAGAGATGAACATGTCATGCATGTAAACAAATTACTTGATGTCTTGAGAAAAGAACAGTTGTTTTTAAAGATGTCGAAGTTTGAATTTGGCAAGACTTCTTTAGTGTATTTGGAACACATTATTGGAGGAGGTGAGCTGAAGATCGACACAACTAAGGTTGAGGTCATTCTAAATTAGCCCAAGCCCAATACAGTTACAGAGGTAAGAATCTTTTTAGGGACAACACAATATTGGAGAAATTTTATTTCTATTTTTTCTTCCATTGCAGCTCCATTACATGCATTGACAAGTGTGAAGAAAGTCTTCCATTAGGGATATGTACAACAAAAAGAATTTGATGCTTTGAAGCAAAAGATAAGTTCAGCACCAGTATTGGCTCTTCCGGATCTCAGACAACCATTCAAGATTCAAACGGATGCAAGTGATTATGCCATGGGAGCAGTTCTATTTTAGCATGGTAAGCCCATTTCATTTCATTCTGAAATCTTTAATGGAGCTGTAACTAACTATCCCACGTATGATAAACAACTTTATGCATTGGTACAAAGTATTAAGAAATGGAAGCATTACTTGATGGGTAAGGAGACCATCATCCATACTGACCATCAACCATTGCAGTATTTACAGTCACAGTCAAAGTTGCAACAGTCACGACATTTCAGATGGATGGGTTTTCTACAACAGTTTCATTTGGTTATTAGGTATAAAAAGGGAATCTACAATAAGGTAGCTTATATGATTTCAAGACCTATTGTAAATTCATCTGTTATACTCAAGCATTATTGTGTTTTGCATGAAAGTTACATAGAACAATATGCAAATGATAGTGACTTTCAAGAAATATATGCAAGTTTGAGTCAAGGAAACTAAATTGAAGAGTTGGATTACCATGTACATAATAGTTTGTTGTATCACTTTGGAAAGTTGTGTATTCTATAGGGAGAAAGAAACAATATCATAAGGGAGGTGCACACTTCATTGATTACTGGACACTTTGGTGTAGGAAAAACAATAGCGAATCTTCAAAGGTATTGTTATTGGCCACCAATGTTGGATAATGTTTCTCATTTCACAAGAGGATGTTCTTTATGTGCAACAAGCAAGCCTAGAAATAGGAAACTTGGTTTATACACTCCACTTCTGGTACCTTCACATCCATGGGAGAGTATCTCAATGGATATTGTAGGAGGTCTTCCATTTTCAAGGAAAGGTCATGATTACTTGTATGTAGTTGTAGACAGGTTCAACAAGATGTGCATACTAACACCATGTAAAAAGCAAATTACAATTGAACAAATAGCTCATCTTTTCTTCCAAAACATTTGGGTTCATTTTGGTCTTCCTACTTCTCTTGTAAGTGATCGAGATTCTCGTTTTGTTGGGAACTTTTGGTCAGATTTGTGGGACATGATGGACACAAAGTTGGAGAAGAGTACAACCTTTCATCCACAAACAGATGGACAAAACGAGGTGGTCAACAAAACAATTATTCATCTTCTTAGAGGATATTGCAGCAAACATCCCAAGTTGTGGGATGAACGGTTACATTACATACATCATGCATACATCAGGGCAAAGCATTCTTCCACAAACACATCATCATTTGAGGCATGTTATGGGTACTTGCCAATATCACCATTGGACTTCATCTTTGAGAAAGATGTTGCCATCGATGGTCATAGTGGCATCGATAAGCCAAGGAAGTTCATAGAGAAAATTCAGTTGATACATCATACAACGCGAGAACTGCTTGAGGAAAGTCAAAGCAGCTACAAGGCAACACATGACAAACATCGGGTTGATCACAAATTTCAAGAGTGATGAAGTTTAGTTATATATTAGCAAAGAGAGACTTCAAGGGGAAGGTAAAAATCTTAAACTAATATGTTATGGTCCTTTTAAAATTCTGGAAAAGATTGGTAACAATGCTTTTAAGCTTGATTTTCTTCCTTATATGCAAATATACTCTGCTGTTAATGTTGAGAATTTGAGATTGTTTGAGCCTCCTTTGATTGATGATCAAGGAGAGCATGTTCAACTGCCATCAATAGATGATTTCTCACCAGAATATCTAGATGAGCTTCAACAAGATCTCATACTTGACAGAAGAATCAAGACCTCAAAGAGAGGGGATGTTGAACACTTAGAATGGGACTCAAGGGACAAAAGCCTTCTCAAGCCAAATGGTTGCAGATCAAAAAGGTGAGGGAGTTGTACCATCACCTAATGAACAATTGATAATATCTTTTGGGGTCCAAAAGGCTTATAGTGGGGAGGAATGACCAAGTGTTCAATATTTAGCTCAAAAATCAAAGTTCTTAGAATGGCTTGAAACCTGAACAACCATGTTCATCTCAGAAAAATGATCCTAATGCAACTCGTTTCATCAAAAACCAAGTTCGTATGAGAAAGTTATTATGTTATGATTGCTTTGCTAAACAGGCAAAATTTGCAAAAAAAATGCCCAATCACTGCACAGTCAGTAGTCTGTACTACTAATGTGGCAAGTGACTAGGCATGGTCAAACGTGGTCAACGATGAATCACATATGGACAAGTGGCATCATTTCACTGGGTTTCAGGTGGTGTGTTAGCAAGTTTCTATTGGTTCGTTTTGGGCCAATGAAAGAATGCCACGTGGAAAGCCCGAAGGCTGCCACATGGCACCTCCCAAAGGCCTTGACAGTCTCGATAGTGGAACAAAATTTTATGGTGGAGGTCAGGGTCAAACCCGCGACCTCTAGCATACCATCTGTAAGTCCTAACCACCTCTGCTATATCATGGTTCTTACCCCATAAGCTTTCCACATATATTTAAAGTTTATTAATGTTGGGGTTGGCGATTAGGAGGGCCAACCCGCAGGCCAACCCTCCACATGTGATCGCAAAGTTGCAAACTCTGGGAGTTACAGTTATGTTACCCGATGGCTCCAACCCACCAAGACAGTAACAGTCCCATGTGAACAAATTTGTTATAAATCGCAAGCAGTTACATAACTCGATGGATAGTTCACCACACGCAATGGTTCCGCATGTGATCACAGGAAAACACAACACTGTTACAGTTTGTGTTATCTCTGGCGGATTGTTCAACAAAACCGTTAACATGTAGCAGGCATGTGAACACAAAGGAGGTAACACCAAACGGTTAGGTGGCGGGCTCCAAAACTGTGTGGGTTAATTAACGACGACATGTGACCCGCATAAAACTCCGACAGTTGTGGTTAGCACTAACTTCGCGTTTATCACTAATTGTGGATTTGTGGGCCACTAATCTAGGATTATATTTAATTAAGAGCAGTTTAACGATCGTTAAGCAAGAGTATAAAATGATAGAGGTTTTTGTGGAGCCCCCAGTTTCGGGCCTAACTCTACATTTAGCATGCTAACTGGAGTCATTCTAGATTTAGTGGAACTTTTCTAGGAAAAGGTTGACTAAGTCATGGAGAAGGAAATTTTCGACCAAATTGAGCTAAGAAAGAGGTGTTCTTGGCTAATTCGGACATTCTGAACACATTGGTGCAGGTATCAAGAGCCATAGAGATTTGTAAAACAACATTTTTCCATGTTGATCTAATACAAAGGCCCAAGCCATGGAAGCTGAACCAAGGAGATGTAGCCCAGGAGGGGTGAACTCCTTCATCAAAACACGGTGTTAAAGTGTCTCTTTGATGGTTTGATGTTCTTTGAATGTCTGTTGTTTAGTATTTGTTTTGAAGCTATTTTGCTCATGAATGTCATTTTAAACTTAAGCAAATTTACCTGTTTACATGCACAAATAACTAAGGAAACCCCAGTACAAGAAGCAATAAGCAAGCACATGTTTAAAAATCTATAGCTATTATTAGCACAACAAAAACTAATCATACAAAAACAGATCACCGTAGTTTTCCTTCGCATGGGATTTGGATTAGTAACGCCCTCCTCCCATATTTATCGAAGTTACAGGCCTACTAGGGTAAACACGTGAAAAAGAGTTACTATGATATGATTCAACCTCCTAGATCACCTTAATGAAGTGGAATCGACAAGCTGAACACCTTAATGACTTTCCTATCAAGTGCTACAGGACCCCCAAGGGCTAAACCACCCTTTTAGGTACCCAGACCTTGAGTTAAACCTATTTTTTTAGTTCCCAGATCTCCCAAACACTGCATAACACTGCCTGATTTCGACTAAAACCCTCTAGTCACACACATGATGCCTACAAGGGAGTGACTTCTATCATTTTCACCCAGTTTTGTGTGTGCGACCGCAGGATTTAAGCTACTTTTTCAGGCTAGGCTTCAGACCTCTACCTAGAACTTAATGAAACTTTCCAATACCATGAATGACACAAGAACAAAGGCTTCCTTACAAATTTTAGAAAATAACTTGACCTAACAAGGCATATCCATGACAATCATTTTGTCAAACATATCATAAACATGAAATCTATAGGCCATAACAACATATTTGAACATAGGGATCTCATACTTATCTAAGAATCGTCAAAGAGGATTGATATCTCCTCACAATAGATGCATTGTTATATATTAGGTCTTGCATTCAATAACCAATCACATATTCATCAAACATGTCAAGAGACATAAACAATACACATTATATAACAAACATATAAACTAACAATAACCAACATATAAACTAGGGCAACTTAACCATAATGTCACCATGATAATTAATACATATGCTCATAAATCACAATAGAAAATACCTCTAATTAATATGTGAAAATTCCAATACCTACCACCGAACCATAAATTAGGCTAAACCAAATATTTATTTAAACCAGTCACCCAAGTGCTATATTCCAAGCATGAATGTGGGATCTCATGGAACCATTCAAACAAAACTGAACCAAGGCTTCCAGAGGCTAAGCCACCTCAACCCTAAACCAGTGATTCCACCATAAGGTCGGACATCACTAACCATCACCAGATTGGTCTCTACCCAAGTTGTACAGGGCTCCAGAGCATTTGTTCCAACTAGGGCTTCCAAGACTAGTAACTCAACCCACAATTGTTGAAGATATTCCAGAGCGTTTGTCCAAATAGGGCTTCTAGGACTAGTAACACAACCCACCAAGGGATTATAGAGTGTTTGTCCAACCAAGGCTTCCAAGACTAGTAACTTAACCCAAGCTGTTATAGGCCTTCTAGAGCATTTTCCTAGCCAGGGCTTCCAGGAACTAGTAACTCAACCCACAACCATAAGGAACATGAGAACCAACCATAAAATAAAAGGAAAGATGCCCACAATATCATGGTTATCCAAGAAATGACAAGGATAGACAAATCCATCGTCAATCTAGGCAATCCTCATTTGCTTTCTTTCTCTGCCTTTGCCTTCTTGCTCCAAATCCTAAGTATGCCACACTCCTCCAAGAGTGCTCCAAGAAAACCCTAAGTGTCCAAGAGTATGAGAGAGAGAGAGAGTAGAAAATGAGAGCTCCAAAATTGAACTGACAAAAAACTAACACCGACAAAAGCCATAAACTGATCCTCATAAGCGATTTTATCATTGAGGCTTCTATTTTCTTCAATTTCCATTATTTTTCCTTCATTTTCCTCCTCTCATGTAACCTATGACCTTTCACCTTCCTTTTCTCCTAATTTCCATTATTTTCATAAATAAATGCCAAATAATGGCTCTTTCCTTTCCAAAGCCTTTTCCATTGCCTTTGCCAATTTCCCTAGCCATAATAAACTGAAATGAACACCCACCTAGGATGTTTTGCCCACCATTTAGCTTGGAATATGTGTCCCGTGACCTTGGTCTTATATTTTTTTACATGAATTTTTAACCAAGGTTGTTACATGATCCAAGTCTTTTGGATTGGTGGTGGGTCCTCTCTATCAGTATTGTGATCTTTGATGACAGGGAGATTAATGAGCTCCAACAATTGTTTGGCCGTACACAACAACATGGACTCTGAGTTTTTCTCTTTTTCTAGAAAGATCTATTGGGATATGACTTTGGTTCGTGGATTTTGATGTTTGATGGTTGGTGAGACATCACTATGCAGTAGAACCCCACAATTCTAGTGGTTCTATGCTAGATCCATACATGCAATTGGGATCTAAGTCTCTTTTCTTGGTGGTGGAACCTCTCTTTTCATATCAAATCCCACATTTGTCATTATAATCCAGATCTAGTGGAGAGGCAAGTAGAGAAGAGACTACAATGCCGAGATCCAGATCCTAAGGAGTTGTTCTAGGTCTTTGTCAAAACCATTAATGGGAAATCGATCCTACTAGGGGTTTGGGGAACATATATAGTGAAAGATCTAAAGAAAATTGTTCAAAATATCTCAGGTATACCAACATATTTACAAAGTTTGATTTCTACATGAAAGGTGTTGCAGGATGTGTTTCAACTAGACGGTTATGGAATTCAAAGGAACTCTACCATTATCCTAAACTTAAGGTTGGAAGGTGGAGCCCTAGAGTGAGCATTCCACCTAGATCATTGTCTGCGGGTAGGGGTCTGAGTTTGTTCAAGGATGCATTGAGAAGGAAAGCTTCCACACCAGACAACACAATCTCCAAATATGACAATTCCAGGCCCATACCTAGTAGAGAAGATGGAGAAACCCCTATAGATATAACAATAAAATTGTTAGAAGTGAGTGCTCTTTTCATTGTTTTACAAGCCAAAGCTATCATATGTTGATTTAATGTTTTCTAGCCTAAATGTGAATATCTACATCAATGGATCTTCCTCAATTGGTCTAAAAATTGTGATATTTACATATGCACAAAGGGATTTTTTATGGTCCAATTTGACAATCAGAAAGACCTGGAATATGTCATAAATGAAGGACCATGGTTTTGGGGAATGACAAGTCTCTTTGTAACTCCATGGTTTCCCGGAGTCGATGCGAATACACTAGTGGTTATGAAAATGTCGGTATGGGTAAGGATACATAATCTCCCTCTTCTTTTTCTGGCACCACCAAGTCTTAGAAGGCATTGGAATTTTTTTGGGGAGATTTCTAAAGATAGATCGAGAAAGAATGGACAAAGGTATCTTTACTTTTGCACGCATATGTGTGGAGATGGACTTAAGTAAATGGTTTCCAGATTATGTCCATCTGAGTAACCAAGATTTCAAGTGGACACAATGGTTAGATTTTGAAAAAACATGCTTTTAGGTGTCGAATTTTCCATTAGATAGGGTGCTTGTAGAATACATGCCCATGAGCGAAGAAAAGGACAAATAAAAAGGCTGCAAAAGCCAAAAGGATGGCAATTTCCAGATATGCACTATTTTGATGATGAAGACGAAGAAATGGACGAGAGACAAAAACATCCAAAGGCACGAAATCAACAAGGTTCCCAAAAGGAGGAGGGAGAAGAAAAGTATAAGGATCTGGTCAAACATATAGAGAAACCCAATGACTTAGCAGTGATCCAAACTACTAGATATCAACATGAGGAAAAAAGAATTAGCTAAGGACCAAGTGGAATAAAGTGAACAAACATTTTTGAGAGTTTGGAATCAGATAAAGAAGTGCCAAAAATAACAAAAGGTGAAGAGATGACAATTGTTATGGCTACTCCATCTTTTGGGGTATTTCACAAGGTTGAAAAGAAAAAAGGTAAAAAAGAGAAAATCAGTTTAGCTAGGTAAATGTTATTTTTGGTAGCTTGGCTACGATGAGTGCTCGAAGCACATACAAATGGTCTTTAGGGACAACATATGAATGCACTTGTGCATTTTCTTATGTAACATTTTTTTTATTAATAGTAAGTTGCAATTTTTTCCTTGAAAAAAAAGAAGTAAAAAAGTTAACTCTTTAGATTCTTGGACCAAATTGGCAATATCTCAAGCATATGACCTCCATTTCATTTTCGTAAAGTGTTGGATGAGGATGACACATAAGGATATCCAAATAAAGGATTATTACAAAAAAATTTCTTATTTTTTTAGTATCATTTAAAATGGAGAAACCATCCCCGTTGACCTTGTGTGAGGAAGCACTGCAAAATTGAAATTGACTTTGAATTATTAAGGACTTTTTTTTTTTCACTGCTG